>PGFW01026420.1:104380-114879 GCA_003123925.1 Haematobia irritans
TTTGTCGAAAAATGTGTCGCCAAAGTATAATCGACTACGTTTAGGCACATCTGCATTATTTTGAGGACCGAACTGTGACCGTAACTTTTTTTCGACCACAGCGATAGCTCGCGCAACCGCTCAGCCGTTGTTGCAGCTGACTGTTTGGCCAAAATGTCTAAAGGCTTAGGATGCAGCATGACATTAAGGGAATTTTTCCTGTCTTGCTGAATGCGCCGAGATACACAACACATATACGCTTGAACTTTTCAAAATTTGTCGGCTGGTGAGAAGTGCCGGGCACCAGACTACAACACCATATAGCATTATGGTCTAACCATGCCGTGTAATAGCCAATGCACAATTTTTGGTTTAGGGCCCACTTTCCTATTGCCTTTTGCACGAGTACAAAGCTACCGTTGTCTTCCTCCCCCTTTTTCAATTATAACTTAAAGTTCAGCCTTCCTGTCCAAACTAAGGCCAGGTAGTTGCATACTCAGCAAAGGGAATTTCCAATACTAGTTCTGTCTTTGCAGGGTTTAACCCAAGACCATTATCTTTTCGCCCATTTCTCAGTCATCCAGAGGGCTTTCTGTATAATATCTCTGATTGTGGATGGAATTTCCCCTGACTGCCTAGCGCCACATCATCTGCGTATGTCCAACTTATCCTTTCTTTTCTAGGAAACCAGAAGGTGTTTATAGGCAATATCCAAAGAAGAGGTGATAGATCCCTTGGGAGTGCTCGTTCACATACCTATGTTTCTGTGTTCCTAGTGGGCTGAAACACGTCTCTTTGTTGAATTCCATCAACAGGGGCCTAAGTATATGTTACTTGGATCAACATTTAGAGTTGCCAGTCCATTTAACGAGCTCGGTATAAACATATGGATGTTATGCTTTTCAATATATTGAATGTTAGCCGTCATCGTTTGTCGTGCAAACCAAAGTCTCTGTTTTAAAATTTCAGTCCAAAGTCCCATGGCTCGAAAGAAAGGCTGAACTTCATCGTTTCATGTGCAGGTCGAGGTCATTGTTTTTGAAGACCGAAGATCGGAGCTTCATATTATGAAATGCAGGCCGTAGTCTAGTTATGAATTACTAAACGAAGGCTCACTTTGAAAAAGCGAAGTCTCAGAAGCTTCAGGGTTTCGTCTTCAGAATGAAGCCTCACAGTTTGAACTACAGAGCAAAGTCTCACTGATTGAATTACAAACCGAAGACTCAGTGTTTGACGTGCAAATAAAAGTCTCAGTTTAAAAATTTCAGTCCAAAGTCCCATGACTTGAACGAAAGGCTAAACTTCACAGTTTAATCCAAAGGTCGAAGTTGCTTCACCAGATTCATTTCTCAAGGGGCGCTATCTTCAGTCCCCTGCCGTGCTCAGTCATGGGGTGTTCTTTCTATGAGAAATAGTTCGGCTTTGTTAGCAAAAATAAAATTTGATCCCTCGAAGTCATCTTGCCAATTTTCGAATTGAGTTTGTCCCAGTTTCCACAGTGTTTGAAATGTAGGCCGAAGTCTACAGATCTTGCTCTGCTCTCTAGTATTTGAAGTCGCAGTCTTTAAAATATTGACAGAGCCCAGAGTGTTTGAACTGTGGATTGAAGTCTCTATTTTTGAAATGTGGACTCATATTTTAAGACATAGACCGAAGTCTATGTTATCAAAGTTTAGCCTTTGATAACCTGATTCAAGCCTCTAATTCTTCTAAAAAACTGAAGTCCCAGAGTTTGAACTGCAGACAAATTCTCAGTGTTTCAAATGTAGATCGCAGTTTTGGAGTTTGTGCAATACAATACAGTGTTTAAAGAGTTAAAACTGAAGACAAAGTTTTGGAATTACAGACGGAATTCTCAGAGCTTCCAATGCAAGAAAGCTTCAGTGTTTAAAGTGCTGGCACGGTAGCCACAGTTGGAAGAATTCTTGATATTTTGGTAGAATTTGCAAAATATTCCTCTCAAAAAATTTCTATAGAAATAAAATTTTGTACAGATATAAAATTTTGAAGAGGAGGATGTGGAGGAGATGCTTGACTAAACAACTAACTAGATCTGATAATTTACCTACGCATATGTGCAAAAAGTCGTTACATATCTCAGATATTGAAGCGTTAACAACTGCGGTGGCTTTCTGGACCGTAATTAAAAAGGTCCATATTTGTTTGGTTTAAACGCCTTCGTGTTGTGTCAGAGTAAGCATATTGTAATCAAATAGCAGGAAGGGCCTATAAATAATACACTATATAAATAATTCTGAACCTGAATCATAATCAGTCTCAGTGGCACACAGAAGTGGAGCTAATAGATAGAACTATAAATAGCTTTTCTCTTTTTTCCGTGTACCAAGAGTTGAGAAGCAAATTTGAAGTGGAGTTTATAAAACAATTCTGATATATTATCCATAATAATTATTGTTCAAATTATTGTACATAAATTATGTTTGTTTTCGATGAGATTGCAGAATTTATAAAATCATAAATGTTCGTGTAAGACTAATCATTGTTACATAAGAAGATTAAAAAGATTAGAAGATATATATCGTATACCGAAAACAGAGAAAGAGTAAAAAAAAGTGCAGAATAATTTCTGTCAATGATAGATATAAACATTTGGCTTCACAAGCACATATAATTTTATGTGAGCTTCAACCTTGTAAATACAAACAATAAATAAGAAAATGTGGTTGACATACAGACTAAATATTAAAAGATCACTTAATTTGACAATAAAGAGTTTATCTATAATTAAAACAATCAGACAAATTAATTCCCTAATATAGGAAATAAAAAATTTTTTTCGATTTAATTTCTCTATAAAGAAAAGAAAACTCAAAATTCCGTATTTAACAATTAACATTTCTATATTGTATGTCAACCAACTAAAAATAATATTAGAGCAACTAATTTTGCATAAGGTCTCAATAGATAATATAAAAACTTTTTGCGAAATGATCGAGCGAAGAGCTTGTACAAAGCGAGAATAAGAAAACGTTTGTTGGGGAAAGAAATTTGGGCGTCATTACGTAAATCGAAAACTCTCTAGTATATCTGATACAAAAGCAACCAGTCGTTTGATATGATCCTTTATTCTTCCCCTATACCAATAATTAAAATACTTTGACATAGACTATCACTTATAGAAATAGACAAGATATATAAAATAGTCTTGTATGGAAAAGAAATTTTACAAACTAAATCGTACGAAAAATCCAAAAATACATTATTACAATCACTTTTCTACAAAACAACAATTCAACGTTTGTCACAGTTGTAGAGCTTCTACCAAAAATGGTAATTAATTATTTATGTGAGTGAATAGATATTTTGTCAGTAATTATAAATCTGTTTTGGATTTTTTTTTTCAAGAATTGAATAAGTTTTTTATAGAAATTAAAAAAATGAACAATAAGTCTATCAGGCGCTAAATTTTAAAATTTTCTAAATGAAAAATTTATATGATAAAAATTTGACTCAATAAATCACTACATAAATGAATATAAAAAAAAAATAATCTAAATTAAGGACCAAAATATAAATCTTTTATGAAAATAAAGTTACGAGAAAATTTATCATATTGTATTAGACAAAATATTGAGAAAGACTTTATATTATTATAAAAATATAATAATTTGACAAAAAAAATATTTCTTAGGGAGAAAAAATTATCCTATAAATGATTTGGACAACCCAACATATATTATAGAAGTATTTTTTCAATTGAAATAAAAATTTTTTTCAATGAGACAATATATTTCATCTTAATAGAAAATATATAGAAAAAATATTTTAGATATAATTATTTCTGTAGAAACAATATAAATTTTGTTTATGACAATAAACTATTTCGCTCATATATAAAAAATAACTATATGAGAATTTTGTATCACATTATTTCTTATATATATGATCAAAATTATTGGTACAATTGTAGATTTCTGGGGCAAAAACCCGAATTGGGTGCACTACTCAGGTAATTATTCTAAAAGGACGTAAAGTATATTTTAAATCTCACAATATTTATTCAATATAGATATAAAGAAGTAATTTTAGACACAAATTGTTCCTACTTAGATTATCGCATTTACATTTGAATTAACAAATTACAGTATCAATAAATTTGACAAAAATGTCGCTATAATTAACAATTAAAACCAAATTATGTAGAAAATCAGTTTTCCTCTCAAAAAGATTATTCTCAAGTAAGACTATTACAGGAATAAAAATTTTG
This sequence comes from Haematobia irritans, assembly GCA_003123925.1. Classification (NCBI taxonomy): domain Eukaryota; kingdom Metazoa; phylum Arthropoda; class Insecta; order Diptera; family Muscidae; genus Haematobia; species Haematobia irritans. The sequence continues at coordinate 108,588 of PGFW01026420.1, forward strand.
CAAGAACATTTTTCTATAGATAATATTACAACTTTTTTGAACAAGAATTTTTTATCTATATCACAATTAAAAAATAAATCGCGAATATAAATAGAGAGAGATGATAAATATCACTAATATCGTTAATTACCAAAGAAAAAGGTACCACGTCTTTATGTGATAATAAATAGAAAGAAGTTGATCCATCACTCTGACAAATTTTTGATGAACAATAAATTTTCTACCACCATTAGATATAAAATTTGAAAGTAAATTATTCTCTGTGAGATCAAAAAATTTTTTAAAGAAATATAAGATAAACAAATTTTATTTATGAACAAAATTGTATCAAATTTTCTGTAGAATAAAAGTTTTACAAAATTTTTGTAGAAAAAAACATTAAAAAATTTTCGTATAGAACAAATTTTCTATAAAATAAATTTTGACAAAAATTTCCATAGAAATGAAAATATAGAAATAAGCAATTTGATCTAAATTTGCTATAGAAATTTGCATAAACACAGATCATCCGACACAAAATTAATACTTATAAGAAATCATCAATATTACTAACCAATGGAACTACCAGCAAAGATATTGTTCTCGCCTATAGAGGCAAATAGACAATTTGTATTAACAACATTTGCGTGTAGAATATACATAGTACAAATAAACTACTACGGTAGAAAACATTTTTGCGACTATTTTGATCAAAAAACCAGTAAAACCAGTTCACAAACTATATCGAAAAAAATAGTTGGAATGTAGTTTGGACCCAAAAATTACATTCTATAGAAATGACTAAATAAACAAATAATTTACACAAAACAAAAACCTACATCAGAGAATCAAAAACAGGAATAATGATCTAAAAGATTATATTTATTTTGAATTGAGAAGATTCGTCATAGATAGCAGCAAAAATTATGCACAGAAAGTATTGATATTTTAATAAGTATAAATATTAAGATCATAACCAAAATTCGATATGTACTAGAAATCAAAACATACATGTGTAATAATCACAAAAATAGATAAATAAATGCAACTACGTCTTGTAATAATAAAGATTCAGTTCGTTATTGAGGATGTAGATAATATAGTATGGACAAATATCATAGATAATTTCCAGTTAAGCGATAAAATAATATAATTTCGTATACCTAAAACTTCCTAGATTTGTGAATCTATATTATTAATTTCCTGCACTTTTATCTGAAATAAAGAAAATTAAAAACAAATTGTAATTTAGAAGTAACTATAAACTTAAAATTATCATAAATTTTTCTAAAGTTGTAATAAGAACATTATTTTTATTTTACTAATATAATATTTACAATATACGAAATCGAAGATAGTATTATTTAAAAAACACATTTATTACACAAGTAAATTATTAAAATTATTTGGTAATAAAATAAAATATTGACACAACTTTTTTTGAGAATTTTTTGTAAAGAGAAACAATATATATATTCTGGAGGAGTTATAAATATATTCGGTCGTCAAATTTTGCATCCTTTATCCAGATCCATCCTACTTTTGGCTTGATTTCCTATAACTTTCCTTTCATACTATTGTGATCTATTTGTATCCGGTGCTCTATGAAGCAATATGACGAAGTGTATGGCGCATACTATATAAAGTCGAGCGACGTGATGGTGAAACTGTATCAGGACATTTGTATATGGAGAGAGGTTTAATTGCTTCCAAAATGTAAAAAGAATTTAAAATCCTTTTATAAGCCAATTTGGGGGAAATCATACAAAATATGAGAGTAAAAGAAAATTGAATAGAATTATCAAAAATTTGTTTCTTTTCTCTAGTACTTATTACCTTCTCTCTCACGGCTTATTGGAATTATTTGATAAGGAATCATCAAAACCGCAAAATTATTCAAGAAGCCTGCCGCCAACACCATATAAGTAAGGATGGGAACCACTATACTCGCATTATTTGAAGAATAAGAATATAATACACCATATACAATTTGTTTATGCATATCTCTGATAAGGCAATTTGTTATACATGAGAATCGCAAATAGTGACCTATATGGGATGATATCTGAATTTCTTCACAGCTGTCATCGATATATTGTATTTAATTATGGAATATTACTATTGAGTTTATGAAAATTAAGTCATTCCATACTACCTCTTTTTTCAATTTGGTAGAGAAATCCTTGTTTCCAAAGTCATAAATAAAGCAAATAATGTCCCGACATTGATATCCAATAAATCTTCGAGTAGCGCGGAAATTATAGTCGAGAGGCGCAAACAATTTCGCATGGGGAGAGCATAGCGATAAAATACAATAGCTACATTCATATGCATTACTGTCTGCAATAATAAATTATTATATACAAAAAACCAGTGAAGTAAATAAAATAAGATATGTCTCTTGTGTTCTATTGTTATATTGATTTGTTATATTCTAATCAAAACGAAAAATAAATGACAATCCGCCAAATTATATGCAATGCCAATGCAAGTGATGGCCAAAAATATATTCTTTAATTATAATTATGTACGAATCGTGATTTCTCACAAATTTCGAGGAATAATAACAGAGCTTTTGGTATAGGAATCTCATTAAATTTATTATAAAAATTGGTTATCAGGGCCGAAATTATTTATTTTTTTTTTTAAACCAAGACGCTCATATATCGGATATGATAAAACGTGACTACCCGATTTTATACTTCAAAAAACAAGGATCTTGCGCCACTATGCACCTATATCTACTAAAGATACTTACTCTAAACACCAGGCGTATAAATTCTCACTGGCCTAATAGATCACTTAATTCCGCCCAACATATAAGTGCAGTGCATATACTGGGCCTATGTTAAATAATAGTAATGGTGTTCCCAAAGTGAAGGCATAACGAGTTTTGTAACATGCTTATTATTACTCGATCCTAACTCCCTCTGTTATTATCTTGGTCGTAGCACATCAATCCTAGGTTTAAAGGTATGAATCTAGTGCTTTTATTCAAGCCAAGCGCAATACCTGCTCAACTGAATATACGCTAAGTGTTATTGATTTTAAAAATTTCAGCAAGAAAGGCTTGGTGTATGAAAAAAACATTGATGTTTGATCTCCCTGTGAATGGGCCAAATTGGTATTTATCCTGAGATTGCAATATGACTTGGCATGTTTGAAGATCCATATGTAGGTGGTGCTATACCTATCCGACGAAATAGAGAAATGTCTGTTATAGACTCAAGAGTCTCATTTTAGCCAAAAATCTATGAAGCTTGGAGAGCCTTCTTCAACAAAGTCAAAATAAATCGTACGGACCTAAATTACTAGTTTATGTGGGACGACACAAATTGACGCGAGTATCATGGGACCAAAATTTGCTGCCGGCCCTGAGTGTAGAAATGAAAGAATATGCGGATCCTATTTTATTCTATAGACTTTAATCAACAAAAAATGTTTTATAACCTCTATAGAAGAAGACGACTGAATATGGCCAAATTTTTGTGAGTTTTCTATAGAAATCATGGATTGCCACCGACCCCAACCTGAGATTTTAAATTTTTCTAAATAACCAGAAAGATTCTTCTCTCACAAGATTCCCTTATTGCTGATTATAAAAAACTATAGTCTAAATCATCTTAAATATCTTAGAAAATTTGTCAAATTTTAATTCTATAGAAAATTTATATGCCAAAAATATTACCTTTGTTCTTTATAAACTAGTTGTTTTTGCACATTGTTTATTATTCTATAGAAGAATATATTGACCACATTATTGACATAATTATTCTCACTCTCTTGAATAATTTGGCAAAATTTTATTCTATAAGAAATTTTGTTCAATATACTTTATTGTCTATTAAAACCAATGAAGGGGAACTCTTAGAGAACCAATTTTCGGCAAATTGTAGTTATTTCCCTAATAGCAACATCTTTAGACATAAATTCTGGTATTACGATTTCAATTTTTGTGAAATTTTGTCAAAATGTAATGTCTTATAGAAAAGTTTGTTAAGAAATTTAATCCTGTAGGCCGATGATCCATACTTCTTGTCCACGGTTTCTTTAGAGTTTTTCTTCGTATAGAATTTATTTTGTCATAATTTTTATGTCAATAGGAATCAATAGTAACGTGTCGCTTGAGTTTTCAATCAGTTATTTACGCGAGTATCAATAATTTTCATATTTTGAGTTCCTATTATAGAAGGAATCATTGTGTGGGTCAAGAGCAATAACTGGCTATTTATGTTACTTATAGTAAAAGGGATATATTATGTCGGATTTATCAATGTATTAGTAATATCTATTAGTCATATAAGATAATTTTGTCATAATTGGTATTCTCTATATTTAGAAATCTCCTAGTCAAGGGAAATTTTAATTTTAAATATGAAAAATATCCTCAAAATTTTATTTTCTAAAAAAATGTTGTCCCCAAAATTTTATTTCTATAGAATAATATCGAAATGTCCAAATATCATTCTCTCTACAGGAGAGAGAGACTATCAAATTTGACTAAGGATATTTTATGTTCTATAAGATAATATTGTCCAAAATTTATTATTTCTAATAGAAAATTTTGTCAAAATATTATTGTCTATAAGAAAATTTTTGTCAAAATTTTACTTATAAGATAAAAATTTTGTCAAAAATTTTTATATATATATCTTTATTTATCCATCGCATTACATATTTTCTCCGAATCACAAAAATTTTGATTTAATCCATTCTTATGATGGATTATATTACATCCCTTATGGGCTCTAAAGTATTTTATATTTCAATATGTTTAATAAATTCGAGAGATGCTAAAGTAAAATAATACAAATAATATATCACCATATATTAAAAGTTTATTTGTTATAAATTCTATTTTCCATTGAAAAGAAAATGTTGTCAAAATCTTTATTTCTATAAGAACGTAAATTATTTTACCAAAATTTTATTTCTATAGAAAGACTTTCCCCAGCAATAAGTCAGAAGTAAAGTTTGGTAGTAGGGTACACCAATACTATGATTTGCTACATTTACGAATGGTATGAATAAAATTTAATGCTCAGCACAATCCTCCCTGTCTATTTCTTAAGTAATTTACTGAATACTAATTTTTTTTCGTCTAAAAATATTTTTATTATTCTTTCGATAACAGAAAATGTTGCTCACACACCAATTGTTTAGTGATTCTTAAAATATACAAAAGATAAATTTTGGCAAAATTTCAATTTTACCTATACCATGTATTATACAAATTTTTAATCTTATTAGTGGTTTATTTCCTATATCATCCAGTTCATCAAGTTGGTTATAATATCCAAAATGTTTTCAAAATTATGTATTTCTATATCACCTTTTCACATTACATTATCATAGATGCTTAATATATATTTGTCAATAATTTTCTATTATTAAAATTTTGTCATATTAATTATTTTGGAGTGTCTCATTCCTATTAGCAATATATTATTTTGTCTAAGGAATAATTCAATTATGATCACATTTGATCCAGGTCAACACACAAAATATACAGATGAATATTATTTCTTGATTTTCAAAATTTTATTTCTATAGAAATGTAAATTTTATTTTATAGAATTTGTCAATATTACAAAATTTTATTTCTTATAGAAAATTTTTTGTCAAAATTTTATTGCTATAGAAAATTTTGTCAAAATTTTATCTCTTTAGAAAATTTTGTCAAAATTTTATTTCTATAGAAAGATTTTGGTAAAATTTTATTTCTATAGAAAATTTTGTCAAAATTTTATTTCTATAGAAAATTTTGTCAAAATTTTATTTCTATAGAAAATTTTGTCAAAATTTATTGCTATAGAAAATTTTGTCAAAATTTTATTTCTATAGAAAATTTTGTCAAAATTTTATTTCTATAGAAAATTTTGTCAAAATTTTATCTCTATAGAAAATTTTGTCAAAATTTTATTTCTATAGAAAATTTTGTCAAAATTTTATTTCTATAGAAAATTTTGTACAAATTTTATTTTTATAGAAAATTTTGTCAAAATTTTATCTTTATAGAAAATTTTGTCAAAATTTTATTTTTTATAGAAACTTTTGTCAAAATTTTATTTCTATAGAAAATTTTGTCAAAATTTTATTTCTATAGAAAATTTTGTCAAAATTTTATTTCTATAGAAAATTTTGTCAAAATTTTATTTCTATAGAAAATTTTGTGAAAATTTTATTTCAATAGAAAATTTTGGTAAAATTTTATTTCTATAAGAATTTTGTTAAAATTTTTTTTCTATAAAATTTGTCAAAATTTCATTTATAGAAAATTTTTGTAAAAATTTTAATTCTAAGAAATTTTGTC
>PGFW01026421.1:16842-22698 GCA_003123925.1 Haematobia irritans
GCGTGGCTTCTAGTAGCTCTTACCTAAATGTTTGCAAGCTATTAAGCAAGAAGTCTCATAAATTACATCATGAGCCTGAATACCATACCAACACGAAAACGGACAAAAACTAAAACCTGTATCACTTTCGAAAAAAGGTTAGAGCCGGACAGAAAAGAAAACAAATTGCCAAACAACAAAAAAATCCAGCAATCTATCCCTCTTCATCTATCGGTTGCTTGAAAAATTGGCCCACAATTTGTTTGTTATTATTTCAACAAAAACAAAAAAATATATAATGAAAAGCGAAAGTGAAACATTTGGACATAATGCGTAGAACAATTGATTCGGTAAATTGATACCCTTAAACTCCTGTTTGACAAAAACAACGACAAAACCCTTCCAAAAATGCGGTCATCATCTATTTTAAAAATCTTGAAGGAAATCCCACTGGCGCAAAATAACTTAGAGTATTTCTAACTGTTGATAATTATGCCCCTGATGTTTACCAAAGTAGAGCTATAATAAGATTATGGAATCTAGGAAGCAAAATAAAGACATAAACATTTTTAGAGACATGCAATCTCATTGAGCCAAGCCTCTTAAGCCCCAATGAAAATCAGCCGTCAAAAAGATATATGCCTGCGAAATGTAGAACGTAAATTCGAGCCTATCATATTGCATCCTCATAATGCTGGTGGGAGAGCGGGGGTAAGGGGACTACCATGAAAGCCTTTTGCATATCTTAGACCCTTCTTGATATCGACAAATGGACCCAACTTTTAAAAAAGGTCGCGCCAGCTTTGGTTGCTTTGTCTGTTGCTTGGATTCCCTTGGTGTTGCTGCCCTGTCAAGTTAATCTTTTATACAGCCCAACACACGCGACTGACTCCAGCAACACTTCTCACTATTCCTGAATCTGCCTTTCCATAGCATTCTGTTCGGGTTGGCTGTTTACTCATGTAGCTTCTTTATAGCTACTGATTTTCCGTGTCGAACACATTTTAAGATATCCACTCATACTGTAACCACATGAGAAAAGGCAGCGCCTTCCCCCCACCCCCTCTTGCCTTACTTAAGCACCCCTTCATAAAGTTATTGCGTAAACATATTTTAGTTGCGTTAATATATGTATGCTCCAAAAAATCTATAACCAATGTATGGTTGTTGGCGTGCATTCTTAATTCATTAGCTAAATGTTTGACACTGTGGTGGCCATATATTTATGCCAACACTTATGGCCATCAGCCCCCTCAAAAAAAAAAAATAAAACATAGAAGACTATATGAGAGGTGGGGAGAAAAAAATGCAAAACTGCAAACAAAGCATCGTTATATAGTTCATAATAAAATTACATATGAGCCTCGTATTAATCTTCTATTAAGCGGGGGAGAAGAAAATCAGCTCAAGCAAGCCAGAATTAAGGGGAGAAATAGAGAACAATAATTAACAATTGAATGCAATAAAAATTTCCGAATGAATCATTGAGTAATCATGCCCTCTAGGAAAAATTAACTTTATTCTATGGTATTTTCCTTAATCTATAAATTTCATAAAAAAAGTTTGAAATTGTAAAAAAAATGGGCTATCCCAAAATCAATAATCAAAATCCCTAACTGGGCTGTCTGTTCTTGAATTACTCAAAAAGCGGGTAATCAAAACGATACTAATCTATCGTTTTGATTAAACTTAAAAAAAATAAGTATTTTTCTGTAATAGTAAATTATAAAACTAATAATTTAATAAAAAAATATAAAAATACTAAATTATCAATAAATATCAAATTCCCAGGAATATTTTTTCAAAAATACCCCAATATTAGGTAATTTTGCACAAATATGTAATACCACCATGTTCTGCATTTTCGAAATCGCTAATTTCGCAAAATTATATTTTTTCTATAAACGAAAAACTAAGCAACACTCTCGGACTCCAATCCTATTTAAATTGAAATTCTCAGCGGTTGAGAGGAGCTAAATTGCCAAGGTTTATATTGTGCGATTGCTTTTAGGGTTAAGAAAAATATTTGCCAAACAAAAAACTTTGCGGATTTGGCGATACGAATATTGGAACATATAGGGCGCGGCTCTTAAAGACATTTTTTCAGGAAGGTAACATTTTTCAAAGGAATCATGATATCCCATATTTATGTAAAAAATTTTATTTTGCAGTATTTTTTTTATTAAAAAATATTAATTATAATATTTAGAAAAAAAAAATATGCATATTTTATTCTAAAAATTTACTAAGGCAATATTTTAGTTTTTTTTTCTAAATTCCCCTTGTATGAATAAAAAACTTCTACTTTTGCGCCGTTCGACTGGGAATATAATATACCCGGCTCTGGGGATTTTATATTAAAATTTCTATTTAGGAAACATCATCATTATTATATTTATAAAAAAATGTATGCATGTTTTATTCTGCCAAAAATTTATAAAAAAATTATTTTTTTTGATTAGCAAGAATGTGTTCATAATTTATGCAATTCGGCAATTCTGAAGATTATTTTTTAATATATTGTGTGACTTGTAGTTACTACAAAACCAAAATAGTACGAAAAATAAAAATACTTCGGTATTATCCGCATACATTAGCGCAACGGAATGATTTAAAAAACGTGAAATGCAAATCTATCGGCAATTAATAATGCGGATGTGATATTACTATTTTATGCTATTTCTAGCTTACAAAAATGGTACCAAAACGTTACTTAAATGAGTACCATTGTTAAAAATACGGATTTTTCCAGTAATAGAAAAATGTAAAAATCGATTACCAAGAAATTTCGAAAATTACATAGCATTATTGTTAATGAGTATTCACAGTCGCATATTTGACTTGCAAATAATCATCTAGTATTAAAATTCCCAAAAGATTTCGAATATTTCTAAAAAGTATTAACTTTTTTCCCCGTCCGGGCATTTTTGTTAATTTTTAATTATCTTGCTTTAAAAAAAATACTATTTAGCTATGTTTTTTTAGTTTTCCCCTTATTGCAAGCTGAGCCCATGCTCTTGGCTGTGATTTCTATCGTTTTGGTTTATTGGTGAAAAACAGCAAAATAGCAAAGCAAATTTCTACCTCTTCCCTCCCACCAAAAAAAAAGAAATTACAAAAATATAACATTGAATGTTATATGACTAAACCATTGCCAGCCGTTTTTCGACTGTACGTTTGTCATATTAGTGCCCATAAGTCAGCCTCACTGAGCCCCAAACTAAGCCAGTACGAAAACAAAACTTCTTAATCACGATGGGAAGAAATTGGCCACGATTTAGGAAAATCTCGCTGAATATTTATTTTTTTTTACTTGCCCCAGCACTTTGTCTTATGCGTATACCACTGCGCGGCCGACGGCGGGACTTGCCCTTAACAAGAAATTTTGCTAGCGGCCTACTCATATAAAATATTTTCACAAGCATAAATTTTTTGTCCGGTTTTCTAGCTTTCGTTTTGTCTTATCTAACTCTGTTTTTTTAGTACCACTTTACGCTTTAATCTTGTGTGTGGCAATTCACCCTCTCTTTTTCTCTTTCAATAATAATGAAAAAAAATAAAGTAAAAGTAATTTATTAAATTAATTTAAATTTAATTTTTTTATTGAAAGTTTAATTTCATTAATAATATATATAAAATCTTCGTCTCTGCGCCTTATAGGCTTTTGTAGAGACTTATTGGCAACAAATAACAATTCATATATTTAGAAAAATATGTTAATGTCTTACCAACTATGTTGTATTTATATAGTCTTTCCTAAATATTTGTTATCCAAAATTTAACATTAAATTACTCCAACTCTATTTCCATTTCCAAACGAAAGTGAATTTGCCATTTGTTTTCTTTCTGTTCTTGTTTTTTATGCCGTTTGCATTTTTTTAGTTTTCTGTTTTCGCTCCCTGTTTAACTTCATAACTTTATACGTATGTTTCATTTTTCTTTATATTATCATTTTCTTTGCAGCCCAACATTCCCATCTTTCCAGTGGTTTGCATCCAGCTCATGCGCATATGCATGGTGGTTGGTATACAGGCGGTATGGGAGCATTGGGTGCTTCCAGTGGTCTGCAAGGTGGATTCTCAACGGCAGGTTCATTGGGTGGTGGTGTTGTACCCCATTCACAGCCCTATCATTTGGGTTTGGGTTCAATGGTAAGTTTCTAAATGTTATAAAGAATAAATTTAAGAAAAAAATTAAGAAACACACAAATCTGGGATATTTTTCCAAATTCGTAAAAAAGATTTTTAAGGTTTTAAGATAATTTTTTAAATTGTTCGGTAAATAAATCTATAATATTAATAAAATGGTAAAAACAAGAATTTAAATTTAATAATAAAATTTAAAATTAACTTTTTGAAAATTAGAATTTATCACAAATTTAATTTAAAAAAATACAAAAATAAATATTCAATTTTTTTAATACTAAAATTGCAAATTAAATTTTAGTACAAAATTACAAAAACGAAAATTAATTTAAAAAAAAAAAAAATTAAAATTGTATTAGTTCATCCTTAAAACTAGAATTGATTTAAAATTTAATTAAAAAATAAAATTTTTTAATAACAAAATCAAATTTTAAATTAAAATTGATTTAAATTTACATTAAAAAAAATAATTTTTTATACTAAATTGAAATTTAAGTTAATAAAATACATAAATTCAATTGAAATTGTGTTAATAAAAAAAAAAAAATTGCATTTAAAAATTTACTTTGACAATTATAAATTTTAAATTGTAATAATAAATAAAAATTAATTTGGTATAAATTTAAAAATTATCGTTAATAATCCCTCCTTTACATTAAAAAAATAATTTTGTATACTAAAATGAAAACTTAAGATTTAATTTTAAAAAATATATACATTGAAATTGTTTTATACCAAAATTGAATAATAAAAATTCAGAGTTCATTTAAATTAATTTAAAAATTTTATAAAATTAAATATAATAATAAATGCAAATAATTTTGCAAAATAATTTCAATTCATTCATAATTGAACAAAATTATTCACAAATTTATTTAAAATTTAATAATAAAATTATCCATTAAGCAATAAAAAAAACTACAAAATTAATAAATAAAAAAACTTAATTACGAAGAAAAATTATATAAATTTTTAAGACCAAATTAAATTAAAATTAAAAAATTAGAATTGTATTTAACAAGAATGTAAAAATAATAATTTAGAATTGAAGAATAATTGGACTAAATTTAATTTAAACAAAATTACAAAAATCTATTATTTTAATAAAACAAAAGAAAAATTCACTTACTAAATTTTTATTAAAAATTTGTAAAATAAATAATAATAAAGAATTGCAAATAATTTGGAGATTAGAATGATCCAAATATATTTAATAAATAGAAAAATATATATTTAATTTTTATAGAATCGAATTAAATTATTACAAAATTAAAATAACTTAAACAAATAATAAATTAATACATTCTTAACATAAAATTTATGTAAAATAGATTGATTTAAATTTAATTTAAAAGTACAAACTGAAAATTTCTTTAAATAATAAAATTTAAATCAAAGTAATTAAAAAATTAAAAATTTACACCAAAATTGAAACAAAAATTTAAAAATTGAGTTCACTTAAACTTTAATTAAATAATAGATTAAATTACAACATTACTATTTTTTTTTAATACCAAATTTAAAATAAAAATTTAAAAATTGATGACATAAAATTTATTAAAATTGGCAAAAACGAAATTTTTAATAATAAAATTTAAAATAAAGTTTAATTAAAAAAATAAAATTTAATACCAAAATTTTTATTTAAAAATAAAAAAACTAAACTAAGGTTCCAAACTTAAAACACAAAAATGTTTAATTAAGTCACTAAATAATTAAAATATATCCTTCA
>PGFW01026421.1:32392-44272 GCA_003123925.1 Haematobia irritans
CAAAAAATAATCTATTAACTTAAAAACAAAAACAATAAATTTAAAAAATGTATTTGTTTTGAAATATGTGTATGGGGGTATTGATGATAGATGATTGGCTTAGTTTATTTGTATTATAAATATTTACAATTAAAATTTTATTTTACACTATATTTTATTTTAATAAATTATTTTTATTTTAAATATCACCTTTTAGATATTTTAAATATTTGTGGTTTTTCAATACGAAATTCGTGGCCTTTTCGCTAGATTTGCGTTTATTTTGGGACGTTTTACATATATAGTTTTTGTATTTTTTTCTTAATATTTATGAAAATAAAATCATTTTAATTATATATATACAAATTTATATTCAATTATATACAATTATACTCGTCATTGTTTTTGTTTTTCTTGTATACAATTGTTAATGAATTCTTATTAGAGAAATATTGGGCTATATAAAATAATATTAAAACATAATTGTTAACAAAGTCTGGGAAATTTCTTAGGAAGGGGTGTGGAGGGGAAGGGGAAGAAATCTAGAAAACATTTTACATATTAATAAATTAATAAAATTGCACGCAATGTTAACATAACATAACTTAAATATAAATACTTTCATTTACTTGCTTACATTACATTTGAATTATATACAAACATTTTGTTTTGGTTTCATACAGAGGAAATACAGAGAGTGTGTGTTTGTGTACGCGTGGAGAGAGGGGAAACAGAGAATGGATTACAGAGCTGCTTATAAATATGTAAAATGTAATGGCTTTTCTGCTAGAGTGTAAAGTATGTCCTATATTAAACATCTTGGCGAGGGTCTAGAGAGCAAATACTCATTTAAACTTCTTAAGCCAAAAAATGTCTTAAGCCCTTGGCGCATTACTCTACCAATATGATGACTGCCCTCCTTTTTTGTCGGTCTTCAATAATCGCTCAATGTTTTCTTAACTTAACCACATCCGAAAAAGCAAAGTTTCATCATTAGTCCTTAAGATTGGCTGCGTGGTTATTGCAAATAATGCCCGGATTTGCCAAAAAACTCCATCTCAAAAGTCATTGCATAGACGCCAGTTTAGCACAAAGAGAGCTATGTTGAAAGATCCCTGATCTCTTTAAATCCAGCTCGTTACATTTTAATCTTGGTAAACTACTCAGACCTGTTTACGCCCTGAACATTGGTTTTAAGGATACATGTTTCTTATTTTTGTGTTATTTTTTTTCTGGGCTTATCAAATGGTTTAGGAAACTTTTTTTCAATCATTTTCTAAAAATATGTATTATATAGGTGTTTGATGCTTCAAACAAAACGGGAAATACTCAACACTTCGGTGCTGGTTTTTCTTTTCGGGGGGATTCTTGGTACAAAAAAAATTGGTTGGTTTGGGCTTTTTGATTTTTTCGTCTCGTTTTTAAATTTTTAACTTTTAGGTTTTCTACTGGCGGAGGTTCGCACTCTTCAGACTTGAATCGTTTGGCAAATTTTCAATTTGATCAAATTTGCCATTTATTATTTTTACCGCTCCATCACGTGTAGTCAGTACGCCATGTGCCCTAAAAAATGAATGAGAGAGAAAAAAAATAGAAATTAATATCAATGAATCAAAAGAAAGAATATCAAAAAAAGCTCAATAAAAATGCAATTAAAAATATACAAAAAAAAAAAAAAAATAAATTTTTTATATCTTTTTATAATAAAATTTAAGTTAAATTCTTAATCTTAAAATAGGTTTTAAGCTGCTGAGATATATAATATTAATTTTATTTATTTTTTTTATTAAAAATATTATATTTTAATTTTATATTTAAAATTTAAATTTTTTGGAATAAGAAATAAATTTAATTTTTATTAATTTTTTTAATTAAAATTTAAGAATTCTAATCTTAAAATTTGGTTAAAGCTTGCTTGAGATAATATATATTAATTTATTATTTTTTATTAAAATAATTATATTTTAATTTTTTGTATTTTTTAATTAAATTTTTGTTATTAAAAAATTAAATTTTATTTTATTAATTTTTCACATTTAAGTTTAAGTGACTCTAATTTTAAAATTTTGTTTTCTATTTTGGTATTAAATTTTAATTTTTTAATTAAACTTTTGATTTTAAATTTTATTTTTTAAAAAATAAATTTTCAGTTTTTGTATACTTTTTAAATTAAATTTATGTTCAATTTTCTATTTTTAAAATTTTTTACTTTAAATTTTGGTATTAAAAATTAAATATATTGTTGTAATTTTTTTTAATTCTATAATTTTTTAAATTAAAGTTTAAGTGAATTCTAATTTTTAAAATTTTTGTTTCAAATTGGTATTAATTTTATTTTTTTTAATTAAACTTTTATATTAATTTTATTATTAAAACAATTTTTCAGTTTTTGTACTTTTTAAATAAATTTTATGTCAATTCTAATTTTTTAAATTTTATTTTAATTTTGGTATTTAAAAACATGACAATATTAATTGTTGTAATTTTTTTTAATTCTATAAAATTTTTTTAAATTAAATTAAGTTGAACTCTTAATTTTTTAAAATTTTTGTTTTCAATTTTGGTTTATTTAAATTTTTTAAATTTTTAATTAAACTTTGATTTTTAAATTTTATTTTAAAAAATAAATTTCAGTTTTTTAACTTTTTAAATTAAATTTATGTCATTTTAATTTTTTTTAAATTTTTATTTTAAATTTTTTGGTATTTAAAAAATAGATATTAATTGTTCTAATTTTTTTAATTCTAAAATTTTTTAAATTAAAGGGTAGTGAACCGTATAATTTTTTTAAAATTTTGGTTTTCAATTTTGGTATAAAATTTTAATTTTTTTTAATTAAACTTTGATTTTAAATTTTATTATAAAAAAAATTTTTCCTAAACAAGTGTTTGTAACTCTTTTAATTTAAATTTTTGTCAACTTCTAATTTTTAAAATTGTTAGTTTTAAAAATTATTGGGTATTAAAAAATTAAATATTAATTGTTGTTAATTTTTTTAATCTATAATTTTTAAATTAAAGTTTAAGTGAACTCTTTACCTTTACTTATTTTAAATTTTGTTTTCAATTTTGGCTATAAAAAAAAAAAATTTAATTTTTTTAATTAAACTTGATTTTTAAATTATTATTATAAAAAAAAATGTTTTTTGTAACTTTTTTAATTTAAATTTATATGTCCAATTCTTAATTTTTTAAAATTTTTTTTCAAAGAATGTGGTTTATTAAAAATTAAATATTAATTGTTGTAATTTATTTAATTCCTAAAATTTTTGTAATTTTTTAAATTAAAATTTATTTTTTTTTAATCTTTTAAATTAATGGTAATTTTTTTAATTTCTTAAAATTTTTTTTTTAATTTTTAATTAAAAAGTTAATTTTTTTAATATTTTAAATTAAATTTTTAAGTGAAGTTCTTAATTTTAAACATTTTTGTTTTCAGTTTTTGGTACTAATTTTTAGTTTTTATATTTTTTTAAATAAAACTTTAAATTTTTAAATTTTGTTATTCAAAAAATAAATTTTAATTTTTTGTAACTTTTTACATTAAATTTTTAAATCCATTTCTAATTTTACATATTTTAGCTGCTTAAAGAATGTCATTTAATTTTTATTTATTTTTTTTAAGATTTTGAATTTTGGTTATTTTAAAGGAATTTAAAATTAAATAATAAATTTTTGTAATTTTTTATTAAATAAATTTGTTATCAATTCTAACTCCAAAATTTAATTTGCATTTTTTTTATTATTAAATTTAATTTTACAAATTTTTTTTAAATTAAAATTTAAGTAAACTTGAATTTTTTTCCGCCTTTTGGTTATAAAAAAATTTTAATTTTCGTTAATGTTTTAAATTAAACTTTAATTTTTTCAAGTTTAATATTAAAAAAATACATTTACATTTTTTAATTCTAATTTTTTTTTTTTCAATTCAAATTTTTAGAATTTTTTTTTTTGTCAATTTGGATATGAAAATTTAAATATCTAAATTTTGTAACTTTTTAAATTTAAATTTTAAGTCAATTCTAAACTTTTGCTTAAAGAATGTAATTTAATTTTTATTTATTTTATTGTTAAAAGATTTTAATTATTTTGTTAATTTTAATATTTGTAAATTGAATTTTTAGTTTTCGGTTTAGTATTTAAAATATTAAATTATTATTTTCATAATTTTATTAAATAAATTTGTGATCAAACTCAAAAAATTTTTGTTTTCAGTTTTTGTTAGATTAAATATAATTTCTATAATTTTTTAAATTAAATTTTAATGTCGAACTGCAAATTTTTATTTTCATTTTTTGTATTAAACATTTTTTTTTAGTTTTTAATTTTTTGAATTTTTGCCGTTTTTTAATATTAAACTTTAATTTTGTTAATTTGTATTTTAAGTTTTGGTTATTATAAAATTTAAATATTAAATTGTAGCTTTAAATTAATTTTTAATTAAGTAAATTCAATATTTTGCTCAAAAATGCAATTTATTTTTTGCAAAAATATTGTTATTTTTTGTTTTGTACTTTCTAAATTAAAGTTTGTTGTGTGTGTGTTTTTATATTAAAAAATTAAATATTAATTTAATTTATTAAATAAATTTAGTGATCATTCTTTTGTATTTTCAATGTGGCATTTTAAAAAATTTGTTTAAATTTTTTTGTAATTTTTAAATCAAACTTTAATTTTTATTTTTAGTAGAATTCAATTTTTGAACATCAATTCTAAATTTTTAAAAATTTTTAACTTTGGTATTAAAATTAAATGTTAAATTTTTTTCAATAAATTTTTACCAATTTCTAAATTTTATCTTAACTGCTTTAAAAATGTAATTAAATTTATTAAGTTTTTTAGTAAAATTTTTAATTTTTTTTGTAATTTTGTAGATTAAATTTTAATTTCAGTATTACTTTTTTTAATTATTTATGTATTTACAAAAAATTTTAAAACTTTATCTTAACCTTAAAATATTTTTACCGTTTGTAATTACAAATTTATTAAATATTAGTTTTTTTATAAAAAAAATTTTGTTTTTGTAAATTTTGTAGATTAAATTGTAATTTCAATTTTAGTATTTATTTTTTTAATTATTATTTATGTATTTATTCAAAAAATTTTTTAAACTTTATCTTAAAACCTTAAAAATCTTTTTTTAAGAATTGGAAAAAATATTCCAAATTGCGTGTTTCTCAACAACACTCGCGGCTTATAGCTTTCTTAATTTTTTCTTAAATTTATTCTTTATAACAATTTAGAAACTTACCATTGAACCCAAAACGCAAATGATTAGGGCTGTGAATGGGGTACAACACCACCAACCCAATGAACCTGCCGTGAGAATCCACCTTGCAGACCACTGGAAGACCCAATCTCCCATACCGCTGTATTTACCAACCAATGCATATGCGCATGAGCTGGATGCAACCACTGGAAAGATGGGAATGGTTGGCTTGCAGAAGAAAATGATAATATAAAGAAATGAAATACGTATAAAGTTATGAAGGTTAACAGGGAGCGAAAACAGAAATACTAAAAAAATGCAACGGCATTAAAAAACAAGAACAGAAAGAAAAACAAATGGCAAATTCACTTTTCTTTGGAAATGGAAATAGAGTGAGTAATTTTATGTTAAATTTTGGATAACAAATTATTTGATGAAAGGAATATAACAATTTTAAAAAAATTTAAATTAATTTAATAAATTTAAAAAAAATATATTATATTTACTTTTATCTTTTTTCAATTTATTATTGGATTATTTATTGCATTCTTTAAATTTATTAATTTTTGCAACTTACCCATTGATGGAAAATCCCACCGCCAAAACCTTTTGATTGGGATCCAAAGGCTTGAAAATCACCCATGCCTAAATTGACCTCCCAATAGGCATACAACCGCCCACCAAGGCCCCTTCTTCTTTGTTGATTTCGGGGATAATTTACGGTTGCTGGGTTTGAAATACTTCCTTTTTCAATGGTTAGTGGGCGGGTTGACCTGTACAAAAAATAAAGAAATGAAAAAATAAAATTATTAAAACAAAAATATTCATATTATCATCGGTTGTAGGCAATAATGTACTGCAGCAGCAGCGGCCAGCATGACCTTTGGGTTTTAGAACCGACAAATTTTTTTATGTTTTAAAATTACAACTCTTTAACACAATCACACCAAGATGAATTCACAAAAATCTGCTCCGCTTCTATATTTATCTCATGGAAAAAAGGAAGGATGTGTTTGGTTCACCGCAAAACAGGAACTGGCTACGAGCTAACACTAGATTTACAAAAAAAAAAAACCCTAAACCATTAATGCATTAAATGCTATTAAAATGCATCTGCAAGTTACTTTCGCAGCTAGCCAAGAAGGTTGGCAGCCAGTATTTGTAATGCAATTACGATATTATGCGATGTTTTGGTCTTTTCACTTCGCTCACTCACCATTCCTTCTTCACTATGGACTATGTCTCCACTTCTGTCCCTGAAAGGTCTAAGGAGAACGGAAAAGCTTGGGCAACATTACATTATATCGTATTTTTACAAGATCAGATTAAGCACCCAGGCCGTAAGTAAGACACCAAACGGACAGACCAAACCAATTTTATTGAGAGCAAAAACAACAACAAAACACAATTGTGTGATTGTATTATGCGATGGTATTGTGGGGCAAGTGTAATAATAACAGCTAGGCAGCGAGCAACAACAACAAGAACAATAGGAAAAGACGGGAGGAAAAAAAGAACTTTCGATTTTACATGCGTTGATAAAATAAACATTAGGTACATATATGAGAGGGCATTTCAGATCTCACGGTACTCAAAACAACTCACACACACACTCCACAAAATACTTTATGGCCAGTAGACTCATACTGTTTTAAGGCCAAAACCCCTGAGTTAACTAGCAGCTGGAGTGTTAATGATGAATATACACATATATTCCGTGTATATGGATGATATGTGAGAACAATTTGGATATAGGAGGTTTTTTTTCTCTTTTTACTTGTATAAATTTTTCTCCATTGTAGCTCAGCTTTTAAATATATTTTGTTGTTGTTGTTGTGCGTACCAATAAAACCAAATAAATATACATTTACATTCGTTTATATATGAATGTATATGAAATCCAAGATACACTTGGGAGAGAAAAAAATATAAAAAGTTAACTTTCATAATATTTAAATACAAAAAAATGTAGTATATGAGAATTTATTTTTATCAAAGTTTTTCAAAATTATTCTCTGGCGTTTAAAAAAAAGTTACTTTTATTTTTAATAAATATTTAAACTATTTAAAATTTCATTTTAGAATTTAAATTACATTTTAATTTAAAATTTAATTTGTTAGGGCTTTTTTTGATAACATCTTTGCAATCTTTCCAATGTCGGCAACATTTTTTCCCACGTTTGGGAGGTATTCACTTATGAGAGGTTAATTTTAATGTGATTAAGTTAGGAGGTTTCATTGTAAATTTTTTTCTGCTTTTGAAGAATACTACCTTTGTAGACATTTTTTACTTTTATATGTTTCCTTAATTTTCTGATAAAAAATTCAAAAAAAAAAAAATAATTTAATAATAAATATCCATAATCTTTTGTGTAAAAAAAGATACTCTTTCTTGTGATTATTTTAAAGGCGAAAATAATTCGAGACCATATTCTATCAAAATACAAAAATATTTGGATTAATATTTTTATCTTATTTCTCTTGAGATTAACAAGTATTCATTTACAATGTTCATGATTTTATCGCAAAGTTTTTGGCAATAGGATTTCCACAAAAAGTAAACAAAGTAGGATTTTCAATGATATCCAAATTGTTACTAGATACAAAAGAAAAACGCTCAACAAAAATTCATATCCATGATTCTAAAACCAGAAAAATCGTCCCCTAGTTTTTTAGATTTAGAATATATTCTAGAACATAAATTCATAACACGTAGATTTAAAGACAAAAATCCCCAATTTTGGATTTTTAATCAAATCTGGTGAATTGTTAAAACCAAACCGATTTATCAAAATCAACAGCATTGGGCTTGTTATCATGCCAGTTATCACAATTTTACAACATCAAATGTTATTTATCCCATTTCACAATGAAAAATATTAATTTCTTGGAACATAGAATTCCCATAACCCAGTGATTTAAACAAAAAATCCCCAATTTTCTGGGATTTTTTAATTACAAAAAATCTTTCGGGAATGTTAAAAACCAAAGATTTTATCAAAAATAAAAAAGCTATGGGCTTTGTTATTCATTTGCCATTTTATTCATATATTTACAAATCAAATGTTTATTATATCCCATTTCACAATGAAAAAATATAATTCTAGAAACATATATTCCATAACCGTGATTTAAAACAAAAATCCCCAATTTCTGGTTTAATTAAAAAATCTGGGGGAATTGTTAAAAACAAAGATTTATCATAATAAAAGCATTTGGGGCTTAGTTTATTCATGTCATTTATCATTATATTTTACAAATCAACAATGTTATTTATCTCTTTTACAATGAAAAATATAATTCTAGAACCAGTAAATTCCATACCCGTGACTTTAAAACAAAAATTCCCCAATTTCTGGGATTTTTAATCAAAAAATTGGGAATTTGTTAAAAACCAAAGATTTATTCAAAATAAAAAAGCATTTGGGGCTAGTTATACATGTCATTTATCACTATTATTTTTACAAATCAAAATGTATTGCCGCGACATTTCACGATTAAAAAAAATCAAAATTTTAGATTAAAACTAAAAAATATTTTTTTAAAAAATATATCTTATAATTTGTTAACTTCATAAAGATTATTAAAATTTTGCATATTAAATACTGAAATCAAAAAAAAAATATTTTTTAAGTGCTATATATTAAGGTCGTACTATGGTTTTTTCCCCTCCAATAACTTCGCTTCAATGTGCCTCTGAAGCTAACTTTACATATTTCTATACAAAAAAAGGGTACCTGTATCGCTATGAGAAAAATCTAACTCTTAGATTTTTTGTTCGTTAGAATTTGGCGCTTCATTGTGCCACTTACAATATTAAGTACATAGTGTGTGATTTTTTTTCGTATTTGGTTTTATTGTATATTGCCTGATTGTATGGCTGGTGTGGTGCATTAGTTACTACTTTTTTACCATAGACTAAATGTTTTGCTTACTTCATAGACGACAGCTCTGCCAATTGAGATAAGAGATGGGTATATACACAACAAAAACAACTACAATAACAGAACACAGCAGTAGCTATAATTGGAAGAAACCAACAAAAAAAAACAGAAATTACCTGGGCCGTGAATAAAAACCTCTTAAAATTTCATCCGAATGCATTAACGACAACGAAAGTGTTTAAGTTGAAACAAAATGACTGACTCCAAAATGATATGAATGACTACCGATTGAGTTGCGCCGTATGCCGCTGATTGAATTGCTTTGTCGGCAGAATCCCAAAGCAGGGAAAATGAATTCATAAGAGTGGGAGTAGTGGTAGTAGGTCGTCCAACGAAAGGCACCATTGAGGCAGCAGCACTTAACGTGTCTTAACTAAACAAACGGTCCTACGGGTGACGGATTTTTGTCGGGACCAATTGTTTAAATTTTATGAAATGATTGATTGAAAGCAAAGATGTAAGCGCTGCTAAAAATCCTAAGCCTTATTGTTCTCCTTGGCATTGCACTTTAGGAATACCACTCAACAAGCGAGACCTTATTTTGCAAGAAGGGTGGTCTCTAGTAGCTCTTACCTAATGTTTGCAATGCTATTAACAAGAAGTTCTCATTAAATTACCATCAGGAGCCTAATACCATACCCAAACGGATAACGAGCAAACTAAACTTGTATCACTTTCGAAAAAGGAGAGCGTAAGAATAAGAAAAAATTGCAAACAAAAAAAAAATCCAGCGATCTATTCCTCTCATCTATTGTTTGTTAAGAATTGGCAACATTGTATTGTTATTATTTCCAAAAAAAAATATATTAATGAAAGGAAAGTGAAAACATTTGGACATTAATGGTAGACACAATTGATTCAGGTATTGATTACCCTTAACTCCTGTTGACAAAACAACGACAACGAACAAACCTCTCTAAAAATTGGATCATCTATTTAAAATTTGAAGAAAATCCCACTGGAAATAAATAGAGTTATTTCCTAATGTGATAATTTGCCATTGATGTTATTACAAAGTCAGAGTATAATCAAGATATGGGGATCTAGGAAGCAAAGCTAGACATAAACATTTTAGCAAGACATGCCAATCTCATGAGCCAGCCTCCTTAGCCAATGAAAATCAGCGTCAAAAAAGATATATGCCTGCGAAATGTAGACCGTAAATCGAGCCTATCATTATTGCATCCTCAGTAATTGCTGGTGGGGGAGGGGGTGTAAGGGGGTACTACATGAAGACCTTTTTGCAATATCTTAGCTTTCTTTGATATCGGAAATGGGCCAACTTTTAAGAAGGTAGTTTTTGGTTTGCTGTTGTCTGATTGCTTGGATTCCCTGGTGTTGCCTTAGCTGTCAAGTTTAATTTTTATAAGCAAACACACGGCCCGACTGACTCCAGCAACACTCTCCACTATTCTGAATCTGTCCATAGCCATTCTGTGTTCGGAGTTTGGCTCGTTAGTCATCGTAGCTTCTGTTATTAACACTGATTCGTGTCGACACTTTTAAGATAGTCACTCATACTGTACACAGAGGAAAGAGGGAGCATCCCCCCACCCCTCCTTGACCTTCTTAAGACCCTTCATAAAGTTATTGGTAAACATATTTTTAGGTTGGTATATTTGTCATGCTCCAAAAAATATTAACAGATGTTATTGGTTTGTTGGTCTGGATTCTTATATTTCATGGCTAATGTTGTGACACTGGCGTTGGCGCAATTATTATTATGCAACAGTTTAGTGGCTCAGCTTTCAAAAAAAAAAAAAAAACATAGAAGACATATATGAGGGTGGGGAAAAAAATGCAAAACTTGAAAAAACATGTAATGACAAAAATTACTACATTGAGGCCTCATTAATCTTCTAAGGGGGGAGAAAAAATCCAAGAGCCAAATTAATGGAGAAATAGGAGAACAATAATTAACAATTGAATGAATAAATTTCCGAAGAATCATTGAGTAATACAGAAAAATTAATTTATTCTATGTATTTCCTACAAACAAAAAGTTGAATGAAAAAATTTGGCTATCCCAAATCAATAATCAAATCCTAACTGTGGGCTGTTCTTAGTTTTCTGAATTACTCAAGAAGCTGATATAGATAACTATCTGTTCTTGATTAAACTAAAAAAATAAGTATTTTTTGCTAATTATTAAATTATAAAATAATAATTTAAATAAAAATAATAAAAATATAAATTATCAATAATATCAAATTCCCCAGAATATTTCAAAAAATACCCAATATTTAGGTTAATTTTGACAAAATATGTAATACCACCATTGTTCTGATTTTCGGTAATCGCGTTATTTTTTAAAACACCCTCCCCTCAAAAAAAAATTAGTCTTTAAAATTATAAGAAAAGAAATGACAGAAAAAAAACTCCTTTAAAAATACAAAAATATTAAATCCTACAAGGTTTTCCCCACCTGGAATATGTAAATACCAGTAAAATAAAAAAAAAAATTAGTTTACAATAAACCTATAATCCTTTTTTTTTAATTTTATTTGTATCCTTTTTTTTTCTTACAAACAAAAAAAAAATTTGTATATAGATATGTAATTATTGTAATTGCCAGTAACTAACTGATAAAATGATAAGTATATTGTTGTAATTGTATTAATAAATGTATGTATACAAAATATATATATACAGCTATAAACACTCTTTCCCCCATCCCTTCCTCTAAACCCCACCCAAAAAAACACTAGTATACTATAGCCCTCCCATCACATTATAATAAATAATATTT
>PGFW01026433.1:335-12967 GCA_003123925.1 Haematobia irritans
GAAAACGTTCTTAATATCCAAACCCCGCGTCGCCAGTGAATTTTTAGAATCTCGAAACGTGACAGTCCTGTGGTGTGTCGCCCGGACGGCATCTGTGATACTATCCAACATGGCGATTTTCCCGGTCAAAAATCGTTTATTTGTTTCGCGGTCAGACCCCCCCAATTAATCCTAATTTAGCCTCGTCAAATCTTTTGGTTTCATAAGCGTGCGAACAATTTTTCAGTTGTCCTACGTCTCCTTGTTCAGATTCTTCTCTGATCGCCTATAAGTTTTGAGATATAATATTCGCATCCCTTCGAGCTTGTGGAGTTCCATCTCTAAAAGTCTCAGAATTTCTCTTTGTGCTATAGCAAATTTTGCCTTGCGTCGGAAAGAGAATTAATGATGGTCACTTCCTGTGTATGTCTCTAGGACTCCATTCTCTTATCGTCTCTTCACGTCCCCCGCCATCAAACAGATCCAACCGTTGTCGAGTGGTGAAAAAGTCCCCATGTCATTTTAAATTTTTCTAGGAAGCTTCATCAATGTAGCAGCTTACGATCTGATAATTTCGCCAATCTTGCAACCCAATCGAAGCCATTGCCGAGGCCGCTGTCCTTATGGGTGCTACAAGTTCGATGTTCATATTTGCAGCGTTCCAGTCTCATTTAGAGCCAAACCCGTTTGTCATACGGGCAATACTTGTTCGCTGGATAATAACAAAATTCTGCTTCTTCCTCTGACAATCTGTGGGCAGTCATGAGGTGTGACCTTTCTTGTGCATAATTGCTTATAAGAACTTCACTACTTGTTATTTGTAATGGCTTGCAAGGAGCCCGTCTTACGAAAAATGCAACATTTCATGCATCCGGGCCCGTCCTTCCACATTTTTTATGCAGAGATCCATTCCCTTTCTGTGCTGGTCCTTTGCAAGCCATTCGAGTCCCGATTCAAACAACGGAACAGCGACATCTTCTTTGTACTTCATCGGGGACAGTTCGTCCATCCTATTATTAATCCTTGTATCCTTAACAAGTATATTGCATCGGCTGCGAGATCGAGACAAAGCCCTCTTTTTGTCTCCTGAAGTTTTTGGTTAGTTAAGTCCTATAGTAATGTCTTCATGGTGTCCTTGTCACTTTCTTAATAGATGCTCTTTACTTTCTTCTTCTGTCGTCGAGCGCATCCCAGCGCTTCTGGAACTATTTGTTGGCGGTTCGTCTTGACATGGTCTTGTACAACGGCCTTATCCTTCAGCCGCTGTGCCCGAGATAGTCGTCGCAGAATGGAGCCAGTCTTAGACTGCCAAACGGCTTGAACTGGTCCCCTCACGCTTCCGACCTCCCTGTGGATTCACATTAATCCCTTAAACTTCTCAGCACATGCCGTACAACTGGCGCCCATCACAGTTTATAACGACGACATCGGACATTCCCTCTAGGCCTTTTTTCCTGGCATTTCTCTTCAATTTTACTCACCTTTCGTGCTAGAAAACTTGTACGTCGAAGTTTTATTTACCCCAGTAGGTGCCAGCACTTCGTTCGATTTCTTCTTTAGTTTGGTCTCTACTGCGAACTAGGTGCCACTTTCGCTTATTTTCTGTGTGGTCTGAAGTATTTGGAGGTATCTTCCGCAAGATCCTTCAGGTGTATCCTCTTGAAAAACACCGGGCTTCCCTTTCCTTGCTCGGCCATCTTCCAGATATTCGGTTAATTCCGATGACATCAATTAGTCGTCTATTTCGGAGACTCCGTCCCTTGACGTCCCCTAGCTTATGTTCCGTCTGCTCTAGCTATATTTGCGGCCATTCATCTTGAGGTGGAGTGTCAATTGACACTTTAAAGTGGTTATTAAGTCGAGTTTAGCCGCTACAAAATTGCCATTTTTCACGGTTACTTTGCTTAATTAATCCAGCTTAACGGAATACAAACTTTCTCGTGAAAATTTGCTTTGGTATTTCGCATCAAGTTATAATGAAAATCCTGCCAACAAATATTGTATATTTTATTGCGCCTTTTATGCGATTGACTTTTCAACGTTTTAATGAAAAAATTTACGATTTTTAGCGGCTACCTCGCAACTTAATCGGAGAGGGCTTCCTCTTCCGATTTTCCTCTTTTTCATACATGAAACTCATTCTTTCGGACCGGAGCTGGTAGTTTGAAAAAGTTTTTTCGGATTGGTTATCCCTACATCCCCTTAGACGCTATGGGGTCGGGGGCTCTACTATAATCCCGAATTTAATTTTAATAACAAAAAATTTATTTTTATAATAGCATCCATATTTGTCCACTTTGTTTACACGAAATGTCAAAACAAAAATCCTCACTCAGCCTCTTAATGGTTTCTCCGTGACATATTCAATGGATTGCCTAACCAAAAGATTCACGTCAGTAAAGTCAACGAACTTTAGGCCTTTTTATGTTTTTATTCCTATGAAGCTTCAAAAGCCGCCCTTTTTGGGGTTAACTCTTTGTAGATGTCATTATATTTTTTGTATGTGCACGAGGGGGTAATTAAAACCATATCCAAAATTTTTGTTATCATTTGTCATATGCCCCATTAGCTTTCATAACCTGTACTGTTCGTCATTTATTTCATTTGGTTAGTATTAAACAAACCTGGGTTTTTGTTGTTGTTGGTCGGTCGTGTGTTTCTTATTATACACTGACCTACAATGAGCGGTAACACAAAATGACTTTACTTATGGCCAGAGGTCGTTGAGAAATAAAAGAGCTTCCTTATCTCAGCGCGTATCGAAAAGCTGCCGCAGACTGCTATCACTAAAGCGTTCACTTTAGTTTCTTATGTCAATTCTCATCGAAAAGAAAGGTGTTACAAGACCTCGATGATAAATCTTTCTCTTATAAGTTTGTACAAGTTATGAGCGTGCGGGAGATGAATCTCTGTCGCGCCACTATGAAGTGTTAATAAACACATTGTTATATGGCGTCAACAAAGCTCGATGAAGATGACAGTCCAATAGGCAAAACCATGACCATGTAGGAGCGTGGTAGATATGACCGACCTCAGACACTTGAACGCTTTATTGATTCGTTTCACCAATGTCAAGCCTGGCGCATTGCTTATCAAATACGCTAAGACATTTTTTGTCTGTCTGCGGTATTAAATGATCATGATTTTCTTCAGCAGCAAAGTAGCAACATTGGTGCCTTATTGTTTTGTCGATTTGTTTTATTTTTTTAAGAACTATAAAAATATGTTCATCTCAATTTTTATACAATATCAATTATCATACCTTTGTATACCCCTATCGAAGCGTTAATAAAACACGTAATTGTGGTTAGAAGCTTAAAGTTAGCCCACGACCTACACAAAATCGGTCGAACAATGTCCATTATTGGGGATTATGTAATATTTTCTACTTTTTTTTGCGGTCCGTGAGGATGGGGAAAAATGGCTCTTATGCACCTGACATTTGGCGTCCATGTCGGTCGTAGTGCCGGACTCCCGTCACATTTACCGAACCCATCCCGACCCACTCCGGGGTGATAGTTTGCCACCTCGGAAACCTCTTTCGCATTTACTTCGAGGTGGACCCCATCTTGCCGGGTCCAGACTCTGCCCGCTTTCGTTTAACGCATCACTTACATTCCATGTCGGCCTAGTTGTAGCCTAGAGATCGTATTCATGCATATCTACTTACAACCTCCCAGTGCCTCTCATTCAGTAATATTTTGTTGGACTATATCTTCGGGAAGGGACATACGACCGATCTCATTCTTCTTCCCTGCGTCTTCTTTCCATCGGGTTTTATACTTTAAAAAGCTTAAACATCATCAACTAATCTCTTCTTCCTGCATATATTCATTGTCTTCTTTACTGCACTTCCTCATATGGTTCAAAATATTTACGACAATAAGCCGTGGTCGCATAGAGCACTGCGCTATGTAGTAGTTCACTTCGCGCCGTTTTTTCATGTCTCGCCATACACGGATATCTTGTTATAAAGCCGATGCGGTTCTCCTGCCTGCTTCTTTCGTTTCTCCAGCGTTTCTTGCCACACCTCCTATTGCTTCTCGCTGGATATCTTTTAATCGGGTTTTGTCGCGCCTTGTTGGTTGGCCAACAAAAATTTTCCTCCGCTCCAAATGGCTGACGGACTATGGCGACCATTCCTAGTACGGACGTTCTCCTGATACTGTGCCGTACGCTGAATGTATCTTTCAGGCAGCTGCTTCTGCTGAACACAGAAAGAAGTTTATTGGTCGGGTCATGGAAGTGTCCGTTGTCGGTGCCCAGAGTTTCAATTTTCATATAAGAGTATTGCGTGTTTGTTGTTCATCCATGAGTACTTTCCTTCTAATTGGACGAGCGGATCCTAAAATATTGTCGTGAGATGGGCCAATCGTGCCGTTATTCGTCCAGAGTACTGTGCTTTCACTTGTGGAGCGGTCCTCCAAATTTGCCATAAGTGGGCTTCATCGTGCCGTTGTCGTGGCAGCCCTTCTAGTTCGTCGAATATACATATATCCGTTTGAAAGATACGTTAGTTTGTGTCTAGTCTTAACCTTTCAAGTTAATTGATTGAAGGTTCTTCTACTGTAATAATGTACGTCGGTCTGTTATTTACATCTATATCTTCTAGTGGAACAATCGTCGCCTTGTCAGCAGTAATAATTCCATTTTTTGCATGGCCATCTGTGTACATGCTCGAGTCCAGCCAGGTTTTCCTCCGTATCAAGTCGATTGAGCATTTGCTTGGGCCTCTCTTTCGTGTTTCTAGCACTTATTTACGCGCAAGCTATATCGTTTGTTCGTACCCACTAGGAATGTGTCATCTGACTATGCTATTCTAAATTCTCGTCTTAGTACAGGGTTACGGTTCTAAAGTGGTCTTGATGTCTTAGGATGATCATCCCTGCGATAACCTGAGGCGATTTCCTTTTTTCCTTAGCCCTTGTGTTTGTCTCGGTATATCAGTTACTGCGCCTTTTAGCGTAAATCTGACTGTAGGATCTGGTCATTAGTTATTCGGTATACGGAATATACTCTCCAGAGTGTGTATACACACCCTCTGTCCATCTCAGGCTGTATGAAAATGCATTTTTGATGTCCAAAGAGTCGTCATAGAGTATGAAAATGTCTCGATGGATTGTACGGTTATCTAGTACTTCCATAGTTGCTCCATAGTGTCGACCGGTCTGAATTCTATCGTCTATACTGGACTGGAGGCACTGTCTAATTGTCCTAACAGAAAGTCTAGATTCTTAAATCCGTTCAAATAGTTTCCCAGCATATGTCCATCTTATGTTCCTTACCATGATCGGAAAATGCCCGCTTTTAGACAGCATATTTGTACATTGCACAATAATGTAGTAGGAGGCCTGTATTTACTATTTCTTCTTACCTCTTGTGGTTAGCCAAAAGGCCAGGAAGCTTTTTACCTCTTAATGCTCTTTACGGCGGATTGCAATCGTCAAAATTGTGAACAGCTGTATAATTTGAAGAAGATTTTTTTTCGGTACTCAATCTGCTGCTCCCATGATGTTAGAGAATATAGCATGTCCACAATATTTAAGCATTTGTGTCTCGACTCTACCGAATCTCGCCTGTTTGCCACATTCTTATATCAGATACCCAATACTCTGTCATAAGATGCGGTACCTTTTTGCGTTCCCAATACAGCTCTTTTCAATTCGAAACATTGAAGTATTGCTTTATTTCCTCCTTGTATCTCATACAGCAGTTCGTCCACCCTATTCAGATTCTCTGTTGTTGGCTTAATAACACATTTGCCTCGGCTGCTGGAAGGGAAACGAAAGATCTCATCTGTTCTTTGAAGTTTACAGCTGTGAGACGTACAGCTATGTATTCATTCGTTGTCTTTGTTACCTTCTTAATAGCCTCCATAACTTCCTCCTCTGTCGTAAGCGCATCGCAGTCCTGAAACTCTATGGTAGCGTTTGTCTCAATGCTCTGTACCACTGTTTCGTCCTCGAGAGTACCTGTAATAGTTTACCGAAAGGTTTCTTTGTTTCCACCTTTCCCCATTACTAATAGTATGGATCCGCGTTTAGTTTTCCTTAGTGTTTGGACAACCACCTCAGCCTCCATTGGCTTAGCTATGTCCGTCACGAGGTTTATAATAACAACGTCAGGTGGTTTCTTTATTTGTTTTTGTGTGATGTCTGCTTTAGACTTCTCGTCTTTCCTTCCAGAGAAAGCTATTTCTATCGACAAAATTTAGGCGACCGTTAGTGTCCCTACTGCTGAGAGGTTTCATTGTAAATGCATTTAATTTGTAACCATTTTTATAAAAAACATGTGCCACTTTTTTCAACAATTATGCCACTTTTTATTGGAAGTGACTTTTGGTGCCACTTCTTATAATTTTAACGGTAACGCTGTGCTATTCACAAAGGACAGAATAGTGAACCTAAATATTTAGGGCAGCAAATACCTAACATAACCATTGACAAGGGTACATATCCTGTTTTGCAATGAAAACAATACTTTTGGGTATTCCATGGAGAGAATAAAGCTCAAGCATAATGACTAAATATTTGACATGAGCACTACCACAAGTGTATCATCAGAAAAACCACTTTTTTGGTCAAGATATTAAAACTAACATAAAAACACACCACCGTATTGTTTCCATACCCTCATCCTAAAACTGAAAATGGTTGCAAAATGAAGTGAAAACAGTGGCTGAAATTTAAGACACACAAGGTTCTCTCTCGCCTCTAAATTTATCCTCACCTCGCCTACTGTAATCGAAACTTAAACGGTTGATATAAATCTACAATGAGTGGTATTAAATTCATACTTTTTTTGTGATAGGTACAGGTATTCGGCAATTGTGGAGCTTTGTATACAAGTACAGAAAATATTTTCTTGAAGACCAAAAAAAAAAATTGAAGAGATCCCTTTGGAGGTAGACGTGTTACGAGTGTATTTCGTTTTCAGTGTATTTATACACATGACTTTAGTTGCCCCTCAAACCATTTTTTGGCTTCTTAGTCACCTCACAATCTGCTATAGGGGTAAAAATTAAATTGATTTCCTTGGTGCTTGCTTTCTTATTTTAAAAAGACAATCATATGAAATTCGGTCATTTGGAAACATCATTAATTCTCCTTGTGAGTCCATCAAATAAAACGTGAACCTTTAGTGACATATTGGCCGCCTTTTGCAAAACAATTACATCTTTTTTATTATTATTATTATAAATTATCATAAACTGTACTTACGAATGCTGTTATCGTATTTAAACGAATTTACGAAAGCACTTACCTAAAAATAGAAAAACGAGCAATAAAAAACCGTGTTAGTTTGAGTTAAAGAGAAAAAAATTCAATTAAAATAAATTATTTTAAATAAGTTTTTATGCTTTTTCGAACTTGAGATCTACATATATTTTTATTTTCCTTCAATATTTCGCAATTTCCTTGAATTACTTCTTCAGGAAGTATTGATATCTGTTACACACACATATTCCTATTAGAGTCAGCGAAACATCACATCTGGTTTCTTTATTTAAATTTATTTTAAATTAAATTAAATTAAGGCCGACACTAAGAGCACTTATAGAAATAGTAGTACTGTACAATCATCGAAACATACCGCCGACTCTGGACATCAAAAACGCATTCAACAGCCTGATATAGACAGATGTTATACAAACTCTGGAAAGTATATTCCGTATACGAATACCTAATTGACATCTAAGAGATTACCTAGTGGGATTACGCAAACGATATAGCTCGTCATAAGAGCTGCGATACGAACGAAAACCTCGTTGGACTCACATGGACTACAGTTAGCCATGCAAAAAAACGAATTATTATTGCTGACAAGGCGACATTTGCCACAAGAAATAGAGATGAATATAGATGACGTAGTTATAAGTACAAGACCTTTAATCAATTACTTGAGGCTAAGACCATACACAAAACAAACGTCCTTCGAACAAATAGTTTGCGACGACAAAGGCTGCCGCGATAACGGCACGATTGAGCCATCTTATGGCAAATATTCTGAAACCGCTCCCAAGTAGAAGGAAAGTACTCATGGATACAACAAACAATATATTCCTATATGGATCTGAAATCTGGGCACAAAAACTACAAACGACAGACCCGAGCCAATAAACTTCTCTCTGTGCAGAGAACAATAGCCCTGAGATTACATCATCGTACCGCAAAAGAATCCGTACTACTGATAGTGCGAATGGTCCCAATAGATCTTCAGGCATATGAGCGAAGGAAGATTTTTATATTGGCAACCAACAAGGCGCGACAAACCCTACAGAAGACATCCAGCGAGAAACAATAGAGAAATGGCAAGAACGCTGGAGAAACGAAAGTAGAGGCAGGTGGACACATCGGCTTATAACAGATATCCGA
This sequence comes from Haematobia irritans, assembly GCA_003123925.1. Lineage (NCBI taxonomy): Eukaryota > Metazoa > Arthropoda > Insecta > Diptera > Muscidae > Haematobia > Haematobia irritans. Next base: position 8,690 of record PGFW01026433.1, read on the forward strand.
GTTATGCGAGACAGAAAACACGCTGAAGTGAACTACTATATAACCCAGATGCTATCCGGCCACGGCTATTTTCGTAAATATTTAAACCATGTGGGGAAATGCAGTACAAATACGTGCATATACGAGGAAAAAAAGATTGTCGATGATGCAGAACACACCTTTTTAAAATGTAGCCGATGGCGAGAACGAAGCAGGGAAGTGGAGAATGAGATCGGTCGTATCTTCCCCCAAAACATAGTCAACAAAATATCTATTACTGAATGAGAGGTACTGAGAGGTTGTAAGTAGATATGCAGAATACATTCTTCGCAAGAAGATGGTCGACATGGATGTAGCGATGCGATGAACGAAAGCGGGAGTTTGGACGCAGACTATGAAGAGATAGACATGATTCACCACGGGGTCCAACTAGAGGTAATGCGCAAGCGGTTTCGAGGCGGAAAGTATACCCCGCGGTGAGGTAGTATGGTTTTTATCAGGTATCGTCAACTGCGACGGAGTCCAGCACACGACATAAGGACGCAGTGTCGAGGGCATAAAGCATCTTCCCTTCCTCACCCGCAAAAAAAAATAAATTAAATTATATAAAAAAAAAACTAAAATATTACAAAAGCTCTCACTTGTAATGTTAAAGTTAAAGTGGCAGCCCGATTAAGATTCAGGCTCACTTAGACTATTCAGTCCATTGTGATCTAACTTGTGTTAAAAAGTGAAAAGAGTTGAAGACCCTCATCTTTTCTAGCCAGACAGCTACAATTCTATCTTTCAAAAGTATCCAATTTACATCATCTCACTATCTCCAGCGACTGACCTAAAGGCCAATGGATGGCTGAATCTCGCATAGACAAATAGTTATTTCATTTGTTTTCTTCAAAACAAGAAGAATGGGATGATACTGAAGACAGTTAGTCCCCCACTCATGCCGTTGGTCTTAGGGCCAGACATCGGTCATGTTTATTATTGACAATAAAAATTAGCAGAGTGCCAAAAGCATTTTAATCATAAGGCTCTATGGCTATAAACAATATGTGACCCCCAAGGGATTTATTAATGATGAAGCTGATGACAGCCACCCAGCCGACAGATGTGACTATAAAACGGAGCGTTAAAAAGAAGACAAACGAAGAAGGAAGTGAACGATAAGCTATGGTTCATCATTAATAAAACCAAATAAAAGAGTTAGAAAATTTTTACAAAATATATTCATTTTAAGTCTATTGAGGATCGAAATGATTTAGTAGAGAAGTACAATCAAAAATATAAAAAAATGTTTTTTTTTTATCTATGCATTGGATACAAAAAAAAAAATTGGCTGGATCCCAAGATTTTCATGTTCCGTACAATACATATCAGCCGCCCTGTACATAGATATTGACTTCAACAAACTCAAGATTGTATTTAATTGTGGCCATTAATTTTTAATTGAAAGATCTATACTCTTAGCATAGCCTTCGCATAAATTGTAAATTAATTCCTTAGTGTGCTTCATTCTTAAATGCAAAAAAAAACAAAAAAAAACAAGAATACAACCTCATTATATGCACACCCTCAATAGACATGACTGTATATTGAATAGCTATGGATCGTCGAATAAGTATGGAAATATCAAATAAAAAACTCTATCGATGCCATTAAATATTTCACATTGCTCAGTTTTCAATGCCATATAATTTGCATAGTCTTCGCATATAAATTAAGCCCATAAATGCTTTAACATTGCATTAATTTCTAGATTTGCTTTTTATTTTTTTAAAGGCAAACGTAGACTCTTACAATCGAAGGGAAGAATACAGTTGGGGGACAGTGAGACGGGTCTGCGAATATTAACTAAAGTCTAAAAAGAGGGACATAGAAGGAGCAAAAATGCCTTTACGCATCTTCTCACGTAGTATGAGCTTGCAGGTAGCCAGGGCATACCAACAGATCTAGTTCCCCTGTAAAATGATTAGATAGTCCTTGCCTCCCCAACTCATCCGCTTCGCAGTTCCCCGGTATGTTCCTATGGCCGCGCACCCATATTAGGTGGAACTATTTCACTCAATGACTGAATAGTCTAAGTGAGCCTGAATCTTAATCGCGCTCCGACTTTAACCTAACCTTAACCTAGGTGAATATTGTGCTGCTCAGCCATTCTCATTGAGAGATTTGCGCAGCCGATGGCCGTTTTCGAGTTAAGGAACACAGAGTCCAAGGCTTTATTGCAGGTTGACTGTCTGAGATCATATTAATGCCAACATTTTTTGGAACATTACTCTCTCAGTCAATTCGCACTCTCTATTGCTAATATTTCAGCCTGAAAAACACTACAGTGATTTAGGTAATCTTTTCGCTATTCGAAGTTCCAGATATTTAGGATATACTCCGAAACCCACTTGTCATCCAATTTTGGAGCCATCAGAGTAGAAATCTATATTCTCGTTCTAGGTTCCCAGGGCCTGTGTGCACCACGCCTCGCTGTTGTGAATTAGGTTTGCAAACTTTTGTGGGAAACTGTGCGCCAAAGTATAATCCATACGTTAGGCAAATCTGACATTCATTCTTGAGGACCGAACTGTGACCGTAACTTTTTTCCCGACAATCGATAGCACGCGCAAACCGCACAGCCGTTGTTGCAGCTGAGCTGTTTGGTCAATGTCCAAAGGCCAATAGATGGCAGCATGACATTAAGGAATTTGTTTCTGTCTGCTGAATGCCGCCTGAAATCACAAACACGCATACGCTGAACTTATCTAAACAAGTCGGTTTCTGAAGTGCCGGCCACCAGACGTACAACACCATATAGCATTATAGGTCTACCACTGCTGTGTATAGCCATGCACAATTATTGATTTCTATCCCACTTCTTTTTACTATTGCTTTTTGCACGAGTCAGAAGCTACCGCGTGATTTTCTCGCCCTTTTCTTGAATATTAGTTCAGCTTCCGGTCCAAAATAACCCAAGGTGTGTGTTCGCACACTCACCAAACGGGAATTTTAATACCCCCTAAGGATATGGACTTACCGTGGGAGTTTTGCGATCTTGCAGTACATGACTAGTTCTCGTCTTTAATGGATTCTACCCCATTTCGCCCATTTATCGATCATCCGAGGGCTTCTGTATAATATCTCCGATTGTGGATGGGAATTTTCCCCCTGACTGCTAGCCAACCCACATCATCTGCGTATGCCACCACTTTATCCTTTCTCTTTTCTAGGGAAACCAGAAGGTTTTTATAGCAATATTCCAAAGAGAGGTGATAGAACCCTCCCTTGGGTGCCTTTGTTCACATACCTTTTGTATGTTTGTCTGTCCTAGAGTGGCTGAAATACGTCTCTTTGTTAGAAGTTCGTCTAACAGCCTAAGTATACCTGAATCAACATTCAGAGTTGTCAGTCCATTTAAAATCGAGCTCGGATGGATGTTGTTGAACGCCCCTTCGATGTCTAGAAACGCCACGATTGTGTATTCTTTGGCAGATAGTGAGCTTTCAATAAAGTTGACTAGTTCATGTAATGCGGTCTCAGTAGACCTGCCCTTCGAGTATGCATGCTGTCGTTTCGAGAGCAAACTTGAATCGACGCTAGTTCTAAGATAAATATTCTATATATCCTCCAGAGATTTAAGTAGGAGAAGTATAACCTGATTGGTCAGGAAAATCCTTGGCACTGAGTGACGACGCTTTTCCCGCTTTAGGTATGAAAACGACTTTGTTTCCTCCCCTTCCTGGGATATTTTGCTAGATTGATACATCCTATGATAATATCAGCGACACCCAGGGGATGATTCTGTCAGTCACTGCTGCAAGCTCCGCCGGAGTAATTCCATCAGGTCCGGGATTTGAATGGTCCAAGCTATTTAACGCCCATCTTTCATTCTAGATTCCGATACAATTTCCTCGATAGAAAGACGCGCTGAGCGCTGTGGCACCGCCAGAACATGGGTTCGACCGTCTGATTTCAGGAAAATGTATGTCCCAATTGTACCTCCAGCTCGGCTCCTCAGCTGGAGACGTTGTCCTCCGATGTTTTAATGAAAACTGGAGCGGAGTTTGTGGGATGCTAGTAACTTCCGAAGTCGGAAGCCTGGACGTATTTTCAATACTGCTGCGTAATCATTCCAAGAGTTATGCTGAGCTTTTCTCAGTTCATCGCTGTATTCTTTCAGATTCTTCTTGTAAGCGTCCCAATCTTCAGGAGCTCTGGTGGACTATGCTTGTTAAAGAGCTTCCTGAAGGATTTCCTCATATACTACTAAATCCGTAGGACCACCATGGATGGCGATTTTATTCCCTTAGGCTA
>PGFW01026451.1:16118-27985 GCA_003123925.1 Haematobia irritans
AGGCTCTGCACCCACAGAAAAAATACTTTCCTCCGGAACGAAATTTTAGATAAACGAATTCCCCTTTCTTTTAGATCAAATATGTCCTAATTTATGATAAGCGGAGACAACGATTGTCTCTATCAGGGAGCGCCGAGAAATATTGCAATGACCAGAAAACAGCGAAATATAATTGTGTAAATTAGGAGATATAGGTGATTCGGTAATTTTATTTAGGTTAGGTGGCAGCCCGATGTATCAGGCTCACTTAGACTATTCAGTCCATTGTGATACCATAGTGGTGAACTTCTCTCTCCTGCCCGATTCCAGGTTAAGCTCAATGACAAGGGACCTCCTGTTTATTGCCGAGTCCGAACGGCGTTCCACATTGCAGTGAAACCAATTAGAGAAGCTTTGAAACTCTCAGAAATGTCACCAGCATTACTGAGGTGGGATAATCTACTGCTGAAAAAGTTTTTGGTGTTCGGTCGAAGCAGGAATCGAACCCACGCATGCACCACGGTGGCCTCTCCAAGATACGAATAAGTATTCTTTAGTGTTTAACATTTAATAAGATGTTTATACTTACACTTAATTTCTTGCTACATATTATTTAGTTATGACTCAATACCTTAACACCGTCTTATACTAATTAATTGTGGTTCTAGCATATTCGGACGTGCTAACTTAGTAAAGAAGCTTTACATTTACCGCTATCTCACAGTCAGTTGCTTGACTTATTATCTGATTGTTTAGAATACCATTGATATTTATCTAGAGAATTCAAGGCAATGGAATAAGTAAGATATAAAGCTATATTTGTCTTCCGTAATTTAATTATTAGTTAGATTCAACAATAAAATCTTGTTAAAATAATAATTATATATCGATAATTATTGCGTTAGGTTCTCATTTTATGTATAAATTTTTATAAAAAAATGGACAAATATCCTAATTGTCTATATTTGTAAAATCTCCAAAGACTTTCTAGACTTCAATATAAAACCTCTCTAAGTTGTCACGTTATCTTAAACTTTTAAGTTCATTCACATTTTCTTTAATGCAAAATGAATTTTGAGTATCGCCATGGGGTTCAATTAATTATCGCATGTTCTTTCATGATCTGCCTTTTGCCGTCGACAGGATTGGTTTCGTAATCGACTTACGCCTAATTTAAATTTATGTTTGTCCTTATTACTATTATATATAATCATTGTTAGTAATATATTTCTAATTCACTAATACAACTTTAAATGAGTACCGCGAGACTATTAAATAGGAAATCCATATAATATAGCAGATTTTCTTCTAACGTAAACATTTACATAACAATACAACTTTGCTATAAAACAAGTACAGGTCTTTTGTTCATTCTTTATACATCTAGACTGTACACTTAAGTTAATTCGCGACTAGAGATGTTTCATCTAATGGTAATTGTGTGTCAGCGCTCCTCTTTTCAACATAGAAATAAGACGACAAAATACCTATTATATTAATGTGGTGGTTTCTTCACTCATCGCACATGGCCACACACCACAGGTAAAATGCCACTATTCATTGAGATTATTATTCAAATTCCAGTGTACTTGGGATAGGTATTTGTTAATATCGTTCGTCTTTAGTTCATTCACATTTTCTTAATGCAAAATGAATTTGAGTATCGCCATGGGGTTCCAATTAATATCGCATGTTCTTCATGTCTGCCTTTTGCCATCGACAGGATTGGTTTTATGACTTAGCCATAATTTAAGTTTTATTACTTTTAAATAATCTTGTGTATTATTTTACTACAACTTAAGTGAGGGCTTAATAAGCAATTTTCCTGAGAAACAATAACAACAACAGCAACATACATTTGTTTTACCTACACGAACTTTAGTTATGAGAGATTGTTTCAGGAGTTCATTTAACATAGAATAAGAGCAAATTCTTATTTAGTTTTCACTCTCGCACATGGCCACACACACAGGCACACCATATATGAGTATGAATTCATACTTGAGTGTTTATATTTCATTACAACTAAGCATCTATCCTAACCATGAACTGCAGTTGCTGCCGCTACTACTTCAATCGCAAGTATTTTGCCTTTCAATTTTCAGCAAAATTTACTCTGCGTCATCTCCTTTCTTCAAAAATCTGCTTCATTTTTGTTCTGCTTCAAATTTTAAAAATTTTTTCTCATATACGATGAACCATTAGCGGTTTTAAATCATTCGAAACATATGCAGAACCTATTTTTCATCGCTGGAATGGCAACCCTTTATTTTTGGCTTTGTACAAGTGTCGCAATGCCGTGGAAACTGTGAAATTATGAGTAGATAACACGGTGATGGGAATATGTGATGTGCAAGATGAATCGTGCTAAGTATGAGGGCTATATATACAATATGAAGCTTGAATATGGACCAATTTTGTGTGATGGGGATCGATTTAATATGCAGGGCTATATATAAATACTAGACCTATATGGACCTAGTTAGACATGGTTGCTTAACTGGGCCATATAATTAGCACAATGTACCGAAATTTTCAACTGACTTCGGATGAAATTTTGCTTCCTTCCCAAGAGGCTCCAAAACCAAATCTCGGGATCGGTTTATATGGGGGCTACATATGATTATGAACTGATATGGACCGACTTTTGGCATGGTGTTGTTTAAATATCATATACTTACCCCACCACGCTAAACCAAATTTCAACCGAAGATGCGGATGAATTTTGCATCTCCATAAGGCATCGGAGGTCAAATCTGGCGGATCGTTTATAAGGGAGCTTAATATGATATATTATGGACTGATATGAAACCAATTGCCTGCATGGTTGTTGGCACTACAATATATTAACAGCCAACGTTTACCAAATTTCAAACTGAAATCAGATTAATTTGCTCTCCAAAGGGGCCTCCCGGAGATCAAATCTGGGACTCGGTTAATATATGGGGCTTATATAAGATTATTACCGATGTGGACCAATTTTTGCAATAGTTGTTTAGAGACCTAATATACCGAATTTCTATAATATAATTTCTAATATTTTCGATGTTGTCTTACAAACGGAATAACAAGAGTTTAATATACTCCCCTATCCTATTGTGAGGGTAATAATAAAATGAATTCTATTTGCTTTGTTTTCAAAAATGAATGCTACCTGCTCAATTTTATTTCAATCTGACTCCACTTTTTCCCAAAATCTACTTCACCTAATTTTTCACATAGGCGCAGCACTGATGAACTGTGAGCAGTTACTCTCTCTCTCTCTCTCACACTCTAATTGACTTGTATGACAACCAACCTCAAAAGTTTGTTCAAGTTGCAGTTTAACTTTATTTTAGTTGAGTTGAGTTTATTTAAGTTTAGTTTTATGTTATTCGTTATGGTTGATTTATGTTTATTACTAAAATTCTTGTAAAACAGTAACAAAAATAATACAACAAAAATAACAAGGAGAAAAAACACACACAAACGCACATAGAGCAATAATAAAAATATAAATGTAAAAGCAATAACAACTACAGCAGCTGCAATAATAACTACAACATCATGTTACCAGTTATTGACTGTTGTTAAAATGAACTTCATTTTTATCATGATGAGTGCCATGTATGAAGTCCATATATCGTCTGCCTCACAATGGGTTACATAGGCTACATAGTAACCCATTTTTCTAGGTTAAGTACAAAATTTAGTAAAAATGTTCCTTCATCGCAATCCTTATTGCAGTATTTCTCGGAGGTTGTGGTTATGCGACTTCAAAAGCAATATAAGTTAGACCGTTAAACACCTGCACATTAGTAAGTTGAGGATTGGTAAAATTAGAGTGGGGAGCACCATATGGAGGCATAGTGCGCTAATACATTATACACACTCCTTACGAAGCCTATTATGCAGACCATTTTAAAATGATTCCGTAAGGTAGTATACGAGAAGGCTCTTCAGAAAATTGGATGACTGGAGATGTCACATTATGAAAGGAACTGAAAGAGGTCTTTTCTGAAGAGCAGTAGACATGTAAAGGATCATAAATACAGCTATTAGACTATATATCATTATATAAGGTCAATCCTAAGATATACAAACATATAGGGTAGTCCATCGCCAAATGATTCTGTGTGGGAGTGTACGAAAAGGCTCTTCAGAAAGTTGGATGTCTTATGATTTGTCAAAACTGAGAGTCTGTATGTGAACCCTGAACTGAAGATATCATAGTAAGAAGAGAATTGAAAAAAGTCTCTGCAGAAGTGCAGTAGACTTCAAAGGGAGCATATCATATCCTAATATGCGATTGGTTAGTCTGGTGGATATCGGGGAATGACTCAAACAGGAGTAAAATTAGAGAAGTACCTGGCACCTGGTGTAGCGAACTCCTTATATTGAAAAGGGGCAAGGGATTGTGATGTGAATTAAAAATATAAACTTTGAACCACTACCTGGCACTGTCTCTTAGCCTCTCTTGGATGCTGGTGTAATTGAGCGCCTTACAAGACTTCGTGCAGGTCAATATTTCGATGTATTACAAACGAAATAAAAAAACTTCGTTACTAGATAGACAAATAAATACCCACTGTGCGTATACAAACATCGTTTGCCGATTATGTGCGGTAATGCCTGTATATCACTGTGTATATCGCGGCCAATTTTCTTACTCTGATATTTGGGACTTGGGTCTTTTTACAGAAACACAAAGACGACAGACGACGGAACTCCAGTAGTTAAAGTTGTTGCAAACAGCAATTGCGTTGTTGCTACAATTTCGTTGTCGTTGCGAATTGATAAGTTGTCAACATGTTTATGGTTTAACAATTTGTATGACAGTACTTAGCAACAACAGACGAAAGAGCAAACAGCAGCATGGCATCTATTATGGCAGTTGCGCACACTACTGGCAATGCTAGAATGCAATTTCAATGTGAACTGGGTTAGCCAATGGCATGGAGTGCAGCTAGCTCCCTTCATGAATGTTGCATTTGCTAATATTGCTACTTGGGTTTACTTGACGCAAGTTTGCTGCGCTTGAGCTGAGTTGCTCCTTCATTTCGCCTTAACATACGTTTGTTTTTGAAAGCAATAAAATTTTATTGATTTTTCTTATGAAGTTTATTTTTTGTTTTTTTTTTTTTTGGTTTTTATACGCACGACCGAGATGAAATGAAAATGTTGCCGTTTCTGTTGTTTTGTATGTGCTTTTTAAGTCTTAGCATCATGTTTGTCCAATGTTGTCTGTAATGTCACAATTAGTTCCGCCTGACAAAACCCTACTACTAGGAACCCAGGATCAATAGTGAGTATCAACATATATTCACTTCACATCACCAACAGTACTAACGAACTAATTATGGCAATTAAGGTGTCAAGTTGATGAAAAATTTATTTGAAGTTTGCCTTTTCCGATTTCGAAATTTAATGCTACTTGAATTTGTAGTTTTTTCCCCCCTCTACATATTCCACTTTAGAGGAGTATTAATGCTGCTCTTTTTTGTGCGTTATAGGGAGTGCTGCCAAGATGATAGGCATTTATCCAAATCAGTCGCCCCCTTAGCTTATTTACGAGAGATTTTTTAATTAGGGTAATTTACCTCATCTAAGCAAACTTTAATTAGTTACAAAGATTTTAAGAAATCATAAAAATTAACTCTGTAATTTAATCCAATGGTAAGGAAGCTAAACTACTCGTATAGAAATCAAGGTGAACATTAATAACCAGCGAGAGGGAGATATATAATCTTGGTATTTATCTAAATGGAAAAGCAGATAGATTGTATTAATTTGAGGTATATTTTAAGGTTGCATATCTTATATTTGTTCTTTGGAGATGGGCCATTAGTTAAAGAAATTTAAATTTCCTAGGAAACAACAAATGTAATGCATTTTCTATGGATTTTAAAGGGGTAATTTTCAAGTCAGTTATTGGTCCCTTGATCACCTGAATAAAATAATATGTGCGATATAACCTTAACGCTTATGGGGCTTTTATTTTAAAAAATGTTCCTTCGTAAGAAGCTACCTGCTGTTTCGAAGTAGTATTCTTGCTCTTCTCCATTGAAGTTATCAGTTTGTTTAGGTGTTGGTTCTGTTGGTTTATTAACGATACATATTGTGGTGAAGTTACATCTCATTGGTGGCCTGCGGCTTTATTAAATAAATAAATACAAAGGATTCATGAAAAGTGTGCTGAGAGGGAGCATTACAATCTCTGAGAAACATTATATGATTAGTCGAAAAGCAGATTAGCAATACTTCACGGCCCCTTGCTACAATATTGTTAAGTTTGGCCAACACAGGTATCTGCCCTCACGTGCAAAAATATTATTGAACAAGTTTTTGGAAAAATTAAATAGAAGATAATCCATTCGCAGCACTACTTTATAAGAGATGGGAAAAAATGGTCAATGAACCTTTTATATAATTCCTCTGACATTTGTATATTTAATCTCAAAACTTTAATGCTTTCAATGTGTATTGCAAAAATAGTATACCGCCCGCTCACAACCACATTTTCTCTTCAATATACCCAAAACTGAAGATATATCTTGAATTTTTGCATTAGCACTTAAGAACCTATTACTCCAGATTATTTTCATTCGCATATCCGTAATCCGGTTTTATATTTTGTTATCATCTTCTGTTAAACAAAGCTATTCAAAACTATCAACAAGGTAGAGATATCAGCATCACGGTATCTCCCTTCTGCAGTTTCGGGGAACTTCGAATAAACAATCCATGCCAAGACAACATAACTAAAAAATGAGGCTTGTCAATAAAAAAAAGGAAGACATAGTCAAAAATTCATACTCTACTCCGACATCTGCTAACTCAATGCTCAATTGGAAGAAATTCAAAAACTCATTTCCGTCTTTGCTATTCATACGCCATCCCCCTGCTAAAATTGCTGACCGCAAACGTGTTACAATTTACATTTTTACCAGCGTGATTTGCCACATTTCGGCCATAAAGACTCCCACCACCGAAACACCGCACAATAATAACAATGGAAACGACAACAATGACGTTTGCTAAATACTCTTGAACACGACAAATGACAAAAATTCAGGAAAAGCCAGCATAGAGAAGCGAAAAAAATCTTCGGAGCAGCTAGATTTGGAAGGAGACGTAAAACCAAGCTCCTAGTTGTAGCTCCCTAAAAGGATATCAATCGCAAACAATGAATAGACGCAACAACCATTTGAAGGATATACGAACTGACAAAACTTAGGTGAAAGCGAATACAATGGCCGAATTCAGGAGAACAACAATACAACACGTTCCTAGCGACAAACTTTTTGACATTTATACTCAATCGAAAAAAACAAGATTCTTTACATACAGTCCTAGGCAATTGAATGGGGAACATTTTGTAGAATGCTTCATGGCAAACGGGTGTAGTTTTTCGTAAAATTTTGACTGCAAGAGCAACTGTTAGACAATATCAATGCAGAGGCACTGAATCGGAGATGGAGAACCATGGCGGAAAAATCTTCTTTTATGAAAAAACGCACCTACTCATAGGTCCCTCCTTGTCACACTCAACTTAGATTCTTTTATGATAAAAACGCACCTACTCATAGGCCCCTCGTTGTCACCCTCAACTTAGATGCATCGGACTATGAACTTATGCCTTGTATACCGCATTTTCCTGATTTGTCTTTGATCGACTTGTTTAAGGGTTCTCAGAAATAGAAACAAGTATTGCATAAGTCGTGAATGGAGAACATCATATTTTCAGATTGGTTACGGTTGGGGACATTCTTTGGCTCAAATATATCGAGTTATAATTGAAGCTACGTAGAAAAAATAATTCACCATTTTTTCCAAAATTACATGTTTTCTGATTTTTTTCTTCTACGCTAAGTTACTTAGGATCACCTCCTAGACCAAATTTGTTATTTGGAGGGAACGTGGGACATTTTTGCCACAAAAATGTTTTTTTTTCTCGCCAAAAAAAAAGAATGGTTATCGAAATTATATACATAATGTCCGAGAAAATAACATGGCTGGGAAAAATATGTTACATGTTCATCGTCCAGAAATAATATCTTGCTCCTAGAGTACATTTTTTCTCTGGGTTCAAAATAGAGTAAGATCATTCTGATACCAAAAGTGCTCAACTTCTCTCTTATCAATGATTGCTGCCAGATTCTATGTTTAGCTCAATGACAAATGCTAAGTTCCTATCGGACTAATTGAACTGTGGGAGATCCCAAAACTGAAGACCGTTATAACCTCTTTTGTCGGAGTTTCAGTTGTTTAGATTATTCCGTCGTCTCTTCTTTCTCTGTGTCTGGTTTCGCCAGTCTTAATACCCCGCGAACCATTAGACTATTTCGCAAATCATATTTGAAGCAAAGCTAAGACAATATGGTGCGTGCGTATCGTCGATACATTGCCGGTTGATACAAACAAACTTTGATGTTTGTCACAGGACTTTTGATTTCAAATTGAACGGATGAAGATTGAACGGATGGATGACTGTTTAGAAATGTAAAGGATGGTTGTATGCCAGGAATTTGTTTTTTGTTCTAGTTTTTTTTTATTCAGTGCGACTATGCCACCAGGCTGTTTCTAAAGCTGTTGTTCACATTTCATTTCACCGTTTAGTACACCTCAGAGTATCATAAAAAAGACACAGATTTATTTTCTGGCGCATTTAAACATTTAGGATTCCTAACTGGTGGCGGCACAAGCACCATAAGTCAGCCATGGAGAACATTTTTGCCATTGATTGCTATCACTGTGTGTTTCTTCGCAATTATGTCCTATGGTGGCTGGCTGTCACATAATCTTGTGGTTCAAGTTAAAGTTGAAGGTGTTTGGATTTTGCAAACACCAGATTCCCACCGTAGGGCTCTGATAGTCATAGTACTCGCCCCCTCATTCAATCGATTTACTTTGGGATGGAATTATGATGATGGTAAACCAAGGCAGTTGTATTTGTCGTAAATAAAAATTTCGTTTTGGATTTTCCATTTGATTTAGAATGCCCTGTGGTGATTATTTGTGGCTCCCAAAATCGTTGTTTGCCAGTTGATAAAGCAATTTAGCGATTTGTTCCAATTGGGTGCTTGAGTTGGAGTTTATTAAAAATTAATATTGGATTTTGGGCCGGAAGCAAAGCAATGAAGAAAGTTTGGATCTAAGATAAATATAGAAGGAAAAATAATTTCTATGTCTGAGAGGGGAGACGAATTCAGATTATGGTAGGAGAGAATCGGGCCCTAGAGTAAGTAGAGTAACATCATTAAAATCTGATAAGTTCTGAGAACACCCATAAATGTGTTTCGCTGTAAAAAATAATGGATATCACTTGTATACTTTAACCATAGACTAATGTTTTTAAAGGTCATCCATTAAGCAAACAATTTAACCGAGCTGGCGGTAATTGCAAATCAATTTTCTTTCATCATTCAAGTATTTCTTGTATGTATTGAATATTTATTTTAATGCCTAGCAATGTTATTTCTTATATTTTGCAAAATGCCTTCAAAAAGCATACAAACATTTTGCAGATATATATTTTCCAATTTTTTATAAAAAAAAAAGAAATATATTTTGACATTTCTCAGAACAAGTATAAAATTAATAACTTAACTTTGTTTATACTGTGGTCTCTTACATAAAAACAAATAGGGTCCAGGATAGGCTGCAATATAGATTTTTACACCACTACTACATTTTTCGGATCAAAGACGCAATCCACCACATTGAGTTAAAATTAGTTTTAAATTATAGCTTCCATATATCACTCGACCCATATGCATTTATTTGAGCACTGCGTAGCTCTGATTTACTTAAGGGAGGACAGAATGTTGGAACCTTGTCAAATCAAAAAAACATTTTACAGGGTGTACGTTATGTATCTTCTCGCTCGATACATTTAAAAATTGCGGTTTTTGATGAGCCACCCCCAGATAACCAATGGAGGATAAAATGATCAAACATCCCCACCTTGTGACAACAAAATGGACCAATCCACTCTCAATCAGAAAGAAGACATACCTCTAAATCCTTTCTTCAATCAAACGAAGAGGTCACCGAATCTATGATCAACTTTGAGTACGATCGGGTAATAAATATGGGTTTTATGGCCAAATTTGGGAAAATCGAGCGATGAATATATATCACCCATATATCTAAATCTGAACACATTTCGATGAAATTTTGCCACTTAAGGGGTCTATTGTAAAGAAGCGCAACTTGACCATGGTTGGTAAAGAAGCGCAATATGACCACATTGTCGAAATCGGGCGATACATAAAGTAGGGGGCTATTATCTAAATGTGATCATTTTCCAAATTCAAAAAAGCTTTCGTCATTGTGACCTAAAACGTCATGTACCAAATTTAACCAAAATCGGTTAATAATTGGGACCGGAATCCTGCGAACAACAAATACAAGGACAGAAGGACGGACACCAAGGACTAGATCGACTCAGGAGGTGATTCTGAGTAGATTGGCATATATTTTATGCGATCTTAGATCAATATAGCCACCGTGATGCAATGGTTAGCATGCCGCCTTGCATACACAAGTCGTGGCGCTTACGATAAGTTCGAATTATCCCACCTCAGTAATGCTGGTGACATTTCTGAGGGTTTCAAAGCTTCTCTAAGTGGTTTCACTCGAATGTGGAACGCCGTTCGGACTCGGCTATAAAAAGGAGGTCCCTTGTCATTGAGCTTAACATGGAATCGGGCAGCACTCAGTGATAAGAGAGAAGTTCACCACTGTGGTATCACAATGGACTGAATAGTCTAAGTGAGCCTGATACATCGGGCTGCCACATAACCTAACCTAACCTAGATCAATATTTCTGGTAGGCATATTTTTGGTGGTTTAAGGTCTAAAAAACAAATAATCTGTTCATTAAACTTTCTGCTCTCATTATAAATCCCAAAAAATCAACATCTTTTTAGGATATGATGAATATTTTTCCATAGCATTACCCAATGCCCAAATCTCACAATTATTGTCCGCAGGCAACCTTAAATGCCTCATTTATTATAAGATTTCAAATCATTTGCGAAAAAGCATGAAATAAATTTTCGCTTTTAATCTTCTTAAACTACAAAAAGCTTTTATCACACTTTGATGGTGGACTCTAAGCGGTTTCACTTTTGGAGAACTGGTGTAGCAAGAATATTTAAGCTCAAAAGGAATTACACTTCTGACGAAAAAAAAAATGGGAAAACCACAAGATTAACAAAAAAAACTCCCTCCCAACGAACTACGTTACGAACACAATTTGCTTTACTTACACAATCTGATCATCTATGTAACATATGAACCATTTAAAAGCCAAAAAGAATATAAGTCTTTATCTGGCTATCCTTACCGACAACAATGGTTTCCTTTATTTACCCATTTGTCCCTACACTCTCACCTCAAGGTGTGAATAAGCTTAAGTGGTTGTACTTAAAGTCCATCAATTATACTATTATTCTATTATTTAGTTATTTATCTACAACCAAAAAAAAAACAGCAAAAAACAAAGACCAAATCAAATCCTCATCGTCAGACAGGCAGTCAGCCAGCTAGCAATACAGCCATACTGCTGCAATCGAGAAGTTTGCTAAGGCATAGCTTCCTTGTAGACGGCTCTAAGATTAACAGTAGGTACTTTTTTGGCTTCTTGAGTATATGGCAATTTTTTTATTCTTCCTCTTTGATTTTCAACATATTTTGGATGCAATACGAAGGCATTGGTGGTGTTGCCTTATTTTGATTTAGAGCCAATTTTTGTGATTTTTCTTACCTTTTTAAATCAGTTAAGCCCTTTGGCTAAAATGCAATTGCATTACAGCACTATACCACCACCACAACAAATACAGATCTCAGCTCCAATCGCTCGCCAGACTGCTGCAGAGACCAGACTACAAACTGAAGGAAAT
>PGFW01026455.1:19657-36411 GCA_003123925.1 Haematobia irritans
GATAAGAGAGAAGTTCACCAATTGTGGTATCACAATCGACTGAATTGTTTGAAATAACGGGCAACCACTATACCACATAATGTGGTTTTTATGTCAAATATTTATGGTATTATACTCTGGCCTTACAGTCGCCGAGCAATTTTCGCAATGTCCTTTGTAATAATAATGGTCTCCAATACGTTTCTTTCAAAATACTAGTATCGACATCTGTTGGTTATGGTTCGCACAAAATTAACATTTGCTTAGCTAATTAAACCCGCTCCATCATCTGGCAACTTATGGGAACCCAATTGACGTTGACAAATCATTTGTTTGTTCTCCAAAACAATATTTTCTTTCTCCTATTCTCTCAACTGGACTACAATATTTACCGGCTCTTGCTCCCCCTTCTGTCACCTTGTGACAAGGTCATGAATAAAAACAAACCCCCCACAAACTAAATTTAAAATAAAACAGGTACATATTTATCCATATAGTCAATAGAGCCTCCCATAGATATTACAATACAGAAGTTTCAATTACAGTCCTTCTAGAGATTTTGTTTGAAGTAAGTAGAAAGAACAACCGAGGAAGGCAATCCACAGTGTGAGAGCAAAACACAGTTGCGCAAAAGGGAATTGAAATACTAAAAAGAACTGCTTAAAATGATAAAAATAGGGGTGTTAACGAGGGGGGCTCCTCAACGGATGAGAGCAGCAGTACCACCAGCAAAGCAGCATGCTATGAAAAATGTATTGTCGACTATAGTTAAGTACTCAACATCAGTCGCAAAAGAGTCGTTGTTGGGAAGACAACTCAAATTAGTTCATTCCTCATTTCAAATAAAGCGTTACAAGTAAGTGCCTAAACAGTTAATATTTTTTAGTGATCAGTGAAAAAAAAACAATTAAACTAGTGGAGATTTAAAGAGACATTTGAAAGAAATTCTGTAATGTCTGTGGTTATCGTTGTGAAATAATGCATATATAGAGTAATAGCCAGCCGGGTAAAGGGCATAAGTGATTTGTTGTCAAAATGTAGGGAGTGGCAGAGAAATAAATCCTTTTTTAAGGTGCAATTATTAGATAACGATTTTTTATTTTTATATGTTCCTCAAAATAGTTTGAAATATGTGTAAAATATTTTTTTTTTGCCAAAAAAAGAAAGCCTTAATTTTAACTTAATTTAAATCATTTACTCTATTTTCCAAAAAATGTTGAATTCACCTATATGAACCTGACTAACAAGAAGACACGTAAGAGGTGCATTCATAGCATGCATCATTGCAATGCAGATACAGCCACACGTATACACAAAGTTCTACTCTCTAATCATGGGGAAATTTAAATGGCGTGTTTGGTCTAACAGAAGAGAAAACTGCAAATATATCTAGAACATTATCGTTACGCGGCTTTTGCTCTGATTCTAATCGGACGACACTTTTCATTTCTATAATATTTATGGAGAAGTGCCATATAGGAATGCATTTTTTTAATACTTTTCTTTCCACTAGAATTCTTTATTATTTGATCTAATTTTGGGGCGAAAAAAATCGAAGCTGGTTGTGGGGAGGAATATAATAGTTGTTGATTTTTTTGTGAAAAAGACAGTAATAAATTGCATCGATAATAAAGAGCTGCGCTGGGAGTATTCAAAATGAAATTTAATCGAATAGAATGATCTAGTTCATAGCAGACCGGTATGTAATTAGCTAAATACTTGATAACAGCATCAGAAATTCAAAATGAAGTCCGGTATGCACCGAAATATTTAATAGAGCATTAACCATAGAAAAAATCTTAGGTACATATGCAATAAAAGAATTTTTTTCATAATGATCGGCTTAATGAGGGGAAATATTTAACAAAATGCGATATACGCCGTCTTCCAAAAAGGTTCGGCTAGATAAAGAACAAAGATGCTATCGGCATAAAGAAATAGTCCTAATCTATTTTATTAGCGCAACTACGTTTTTCGTTGAGAGCTATATTATGCTTGTTTACATATTTCATATAAAAGTCCGTTAATGTACTCAATGAAATCTCGGTTGGCGGTGTCAATTTAATACAGTTTTAGGTGCAAGTATTTCTTATGAGAAGTAAAATGGTAAACAACTCGATAATACGATCTAACGGAATATTGCGGTGGTCAAAAATGAGCCATTGCTTTTCGTTATTGGTAGCGGGAAATTCTGCGTTGAAGGTTATCAGGATAAACCTTCATATTACTGAACGACGCATATAGGGCTTTATAGGTACCAACCTCTTGGAAGTTTCATACACTGCGATACAAAAAGTCTGCTAAACACAGTCCGATGTCTTGCTATTATATTTTTTGTACTTCCGGGCCTGAATGAACACCAATTTTTTAAAATTTTAGGCTATAAAATTTTCGGCCAACAGCAATATT
The DNA here is from genome assembly GCA_003123925.1 of Haematobia irritans. NCBI lineage: Eukaryota > Metazoa > Arthropoda > Insecta > Diptera > Muscidae > Haematobia > Haematobia irritans. The sequence goes on from PGFW01026455.1 coordinate 22,046, forward strand.
TAAGAACCAAAAAGTAGTTTTTTGGTTAGTATTTTTGCTCTGTAATATACTTACAAAGCCTCCTAAATACGATAAGCAAACATTTTGTTGCTGTTATGGCTCAATTCGATAAATAGATTCAGATTTTTTGGTCAAATATTATAGATATTCAATACAAATAATTGTGTTAATTATGTTAGGATAGCTCCAAAGTTTCGACATTTTTATTCGTTTTATAGACCAAAATAAAACATGGTTTTAGTGTAATCGACTTAAACAATAGCTAAGGAAACTGATTTGCTTATTTCAGGCAAACAGGTGATGCTGGGTGGTGGCCTTATTCAGCCAGACTTTCTGTGTTTGTAGCGAGACTTTTCTGCTGTCCCTACTAAGCAAATTTCTTTGGGTGTAAGCACCAAAATTGGTGTATTAAATTATAAATCTTACGCGGATAAACCCAATAGTCTAGTTGTGCCTTCATAATAATTTTTTTTATCGGGATGTAAAGGCTCCAAAACTGGGCTATTCCAACGAAGTTTTTGTTATCAAATAAGGAACTTTCATAGCCATTTTTTAGTAGGAAACTTCACAGGCGGCCAGTCAGACAATTTTTGTAGTATTATTTACTTGCCGATAAAATATCATGGGAATAACTGGGTAATGTCGGCAGCAAACGAATGTTTTTTGCAAGAGGTGGCCGATATTGGGTTCTTAAAGGAATGACAAGAAATATTTAAAGGATTTCGAGAGGTTGTATAACATATTGATAGGGTATTTATTTTAATTATTCTTTGTTTAAGATATTTCGGCCATTTATTATGATGGTTTGGTTATGTTTCCAGTCGTTTGTGTTGCTAAGGGTGGTTCCACTTGTTTGTTGTGATAGACTTATCTGCCTTTAGACCTAATGAGGAAGTCAATTTGATGAAGAGAAATAGATAGCATTCAAAATTTTTGTATGCAGTTTTACTGACGCTCAATAATCGTGCATATATGGGTGTGTCTGACAGCCAATAGAAAAACAGACGAATGCATTTCTTGATCAGATGGATGTTTGCTGGGCAGGTAGTAATACACTAATGTGTTTACAGACAATTTAATGAGTAACTTTTAAGCAATTGTTTTATAGTATTGAATATACCTATAAAGCATTATTGTTCGCACTTGGCGTATGATTCGCCATACAGTTAAATATGAAAAAACTGTACTGATATGGCATGTAGCTCTTTCAAAAATCGTTCGGGCTTAGTCCAACACGGCATAATGTGCTATTAGGAGATAACATTTCGGTTGAAGTACTTAGCTTTTTAGTTAGTGTATGGTCGCAGAGGCTTTATTTGGTTAAATAAATATTTCAATTTAAAACAAAACGCTAGAGGTACCATACTTAGCTGATTAAAAGCCCGAGTACAATATATTGTTGGAAGTACATTTAGGAGCTATAAAGTTTTGACCTAAGGCAATTTTGTTTCTGATTTTGCCCTAGTATTACACTATTTTGCCCTTCTGATAAAAAGGACAGTATTATTCGAAAATTAGAACCAAAGTCGCCATAAGAGCTTTATATTATCGTGCTAAAAAAATAATAAATTTCGTTATTCGGTATACAATTATGAGGGTAGTAAAGCCAAAAATCTCGCTCCCTTAATTAAAGGCAACAACCTCTGGTCTGTTAGTTTTTTCTTTTTATTCGTATTTTGACATTGCAAGGACAAACTCAGTGAAGGTGGTATAGTATCCATTCATTATTATTTATGTACAACATAATACTGCCTATGCGCAGTAATTTTTTCCGGCCTAAAGTCAATTAGTAACATATACAAACACATCCCAGTTTATTGTCATTCATAAAGTCTCCTTCAACAGACCTTCGCAACAGCTGAGTTTACATAATCTAAGAAAGTTGTTCCAGTTGTATAGAGTTCCAAAGGTATTTTCTTGTCTTCGGTTAAAAGTCCATTATTTATCATAACTCATTTGTTGTTGCTGTTGTTTGCGATAAAATACATTTTTTGTTAATATTGTTGCTTTTCTTTTTTCAGCTGCACCATGCCTATCAAATCCATTCACGCTCGTCAAATCTTCGATTCCCGTGGTAATCCCACCGTTGAAGTTGATCTTACCACCGAATTGGGTCTTTTCCGTGCTGCTGTTCCATCTGGTGCCTCCACTGGTGTCCATGAAGCTTTGGAATTGCGTGACGATGACAAAAAGAACTATCACGGCAAGAGTGTCTTGAAGGCTGTCGGTCATGTCAACAGCACTTTGGGTCCCGAGCTCATCAAGGCTAACTTGGAAGTCACCGACCAAGAAGCCGTCGATAACTTTATGTTGAAATTGGACGGTACTGAGAATAAATCGAAATTCGGTGCCAATGCTATTTTGGGTATCTCTTTGGCCGTCTGCAAGGCTGGTGCCGCCAAAAAGGGTGTTCCATTGTACAAACACATTGCTGATTTGGCCGGCAACAAGGATATTATTTTGCCTGTTCCTGCTTTCAATGTCATCAATGGTGGCTCCCATGCTGGTAACAAATTGGCTATGCAAGAATTCATGATTTTGCCTACTGGTGCCACCAGCTTCACTGAAGCCATGAAAATCGGCTCTGAAGTCTACCACCACTTGAAGAAGGTCATCAAGGACAAATTCGGTTTGGATGCCACCGCCGTCGGTGATGAGGGTGGTTTCGCTCCCAACATTCAATCCAACAAGGAAGCCTTAAACCTCATTAGCGATGCTATTGCTTTGGGTGGTTATACCGGCAAGGTCGAAATTGGTATGGATGTGGCCGCCTCTGAATTCTTCAAGGATGGTGCCTATGACTTGGACTTCAAGAACCCCAACAGCGACAAGTCCCAATGGCTTGCACCCGCCAAATTGACTGAATTGTATCAGGAATTCATTAAGGGCTTCCCCATTGTTTCCATTGAAGATCCCTTCGATCAAGATCATTGGGATGCCTGGAGCAATATCACCGCCAACACCACCATCCAAATCGTTGGTGATGATTTGACTGTCACCAATCCTAAGCGTATCCAAACTGCCGTTGAAAAGAAGGCTTGCAACTGCTTGTTGTTGAAGGTCAATCAAATTGGTACCGTCACTGAATCCATTAAGGCCCATTTGTTGGCCAAACAAAATGGCTGGGGCACTATGGTCTCCCATCGCTCCGGTGAAACTGAGGATTCCTTCATTGCTGACTTGGTTGTTGGTTTGTCCACTGGCCAAATCAAAACTGGTGCCCCATGCCGCTCTGAACGTTTGGCTAAGTACAATCAAATTCTCCGCATCGAAGAAGAATTGGGAGCTGGTGCCAAATACGCTGGCAAATCTTTCAGAAAGCCTCAATAAATCATTGTTGTTTGTGAATAATTGATAAGTACATCTCATTGTTAACTCATGAAGCATTCAACATAAGAACATAATGCAATAATTCCAACAACTGCAGATAAACCCAAGTTGATCTTTGGTTTCGCGTAATGATAGACGACTGGCAATTTCTCCAATTTAACGCACAAAAATGAGAAAAACCGCCATTTGTCTGTTATTCATAGGTATTTATTGTTTTCAAAATTATCTAATATTTAATTATTGTTGAACTACTCGCCACAATATTTATTGTAATGTTACATATACATACATAAAACCTATATACAAGTATCTAGAATTATGCAAGAAAAAACGTTGTAGTTCATTGTGTTCACAAAGAGTTTAATACACAATTTGTCATAATTTCATTGTACCTTCTTCGAAAAAAAACCTTTAGATATATTTTGGAAAAACTAAACAAAGAAACAACAAAGACAAAATTGTTATTTTATAAAAATAGTATTTAAGTTATTATAATTGCTACAAAGTGATTATATTAAAAATAATAAAAAAAGAAAAAAACAAAACAAAACCATATACGAATATATGCATTATTTTACATTTCAGGCAATTTTGATGAGATTAAAAAAAAACTCAAGACTATGGATATGGAATATAGAAAATAATGTTATCCGGGATGTAATTTGTCGTTAGAAGCGACGTAAAAAGCATTCCGGGTTTTGTCAAAATTATTATTCTATAATAATATTGTCACAATTATTATTTATTTCTATAAGGAAATTTTGTCAAATTATCTATCTATTTGATAGAAATTTTATGTTACAAAATTTCATATTTCTATAATGAATTTTGTTAAAAATTATCATTCTATTAATATATAGAAAATTTATTAGTTCACAAAAATTTTATTTACTATAAAAATTTATTGTTACATAAAAATTTTTATTATTCTAATAAACGAAAAACAAATTTGATAAAAATTTTATTTCTATTATAATCAAAAATTTTGTCAAAATTAATTTATATTCTATATAAGAAAATTTTGATATCAAATAATATTTAATATTATTTCTATAGTAAAAATATTTGTGGTATAATCAAAAATATATTTAAATTTCTTATATTATATATGAGAATAAATTTTGTATCAAATATTTTAATTATCTTAGTATAACAATATTATTTAGTCAAAATATTTAATTTATTACTTATATAAGAAAATATTTAATTTGATCAATATAATTATTATTTTTCTATATAGAAATAATGTATGTTCAATAAATTTATTCTTATATTATGACTATATAGAATATGACATAAAATTTATTATTTCTATATGAAAAATTTATATGTCAATATATATTGTTTGATTTTCATATGAAATTAATGTGATATCAAAATTTTTATTATCTATTATAATTAAAAATTTTTATTCACAAAATTTATTTATTTCTTATATATATATAATGAAAAATTTATTAATATTGATATCTAAAAATGTTATTTCTTAAATTAGAACTATATTTAGGCCAAAATTTTATTTGTTAGTAAATCAATTAATTGTCAAAAAATTCATTAATATTTCTATATAAGTAAAATTTTGTCAAAAATTTTATTTATCTATAGAATAAATTATATGTCAAATATTTTTAATTTCTAAATAGAAAATTTTGATCAATACTTTTTATTATCTTATATATAGAAAATTTTTCAAAATTTTATTTCTATAGAAAATTTTTTCAATATAAATATTCTAATAAGAAAATTTTGTATCAAATTTTATTTTCCATAGAAAAATTTCGTATAGAACTTTATTTGTCAAAATTTATTTCTATAGAAAATTTTGCTCAAATTTTATATTTCCATATGAAAATTTTGTACGTAAAAATTATTCCATATTCTATAGCAAAATTTTGTCAAAATTTCTATTTCTTATAGAAAATTTGTAAAAATATTTGATTTCTATAGAAAACTTTGCTAAAAATTATTTATATTCTATAAAGAAAAATTTTGTCAAAAAAATTTATTACTATAGAAAAATTTTGTTCCAAAAATTTTATTATAATTAACATATATGTCAAAATTATCTTTATGTCAAAATTATTTTAATTTATTCTATAGAAAACTGTAAAAATTGTTATTCTTAAGAAAAATTTTCATATTAATTATTCTATAAGAAATACTTATTGTAAGAAAATATTTTATTACTATTAGAAAATTATTTTGTTCAAAAATTATAATTTCAACTATAGTAAAATTTAGGTCAATAAATTTAATTTCTTAGAAAATTGATTGTCAAAATTATTATTTACTATTAATATAAATTATATATATAGATATCACATTTATTGATCAAATAAATTTTATTTCTATTAAGACATTTATTGTATATATATATATATAATATTATCAATAAATTTCATTTCTATAGAAAATTTTGTCAATAAATTTATATTATTCCATAAGAATAATTTTTGTCACAATAAATTTCATTTTCTAATTATAGTAAAGAATTTAATTATGTCAAAAATTTTATTTTACTATAGTATAAATTATTTGTATGAAATTTATATTTCTTAATAAGATAATATACTATTGTTTATTAAATAATTTTATATTCTATAGAAAATTATTATTGTTTATCCAAAAAATTTATTTTCTATATATAGTTAAATTATTGTCAAAATTTTTATTTTCTAATAAGCATAAATTATTTGTCATAAAAATTAATATTAATCTAACATAGAACAATATTATTGATCTAAATAATTTATTATTTGCTACAGAATTATTTGATCAAATAATATTTTATTTTATAAGATAAAATGTACAAAATATTATTTCTATATGAGTATTAAATATGTTAATAAATTAATTATATTTCTATATGAAAATATTATAATTGTTCAAATTGTATTTTCTTAATAGTAAAATATTTTATGATCAAAATTTTATTTTTTTAGTAGTAATAAATTTTTGTCACAAATTTTATTCATAAATTAGTGAAATTTTTATTGATCATAAAATTTATATTTTCTTAAATAATAATGAAAATATTTAATAGTCAATAAATAATTAATTCTATATGAAAATTTTTTCAAAAATTTAATTTATCTATTAAGAAGATTTTATGTTAAAAAAATTTTATATTGCTGAGGAACAATTTTGTCAAAACACGATAATTCGAAATAACCTAACCTTTTCAATAGAGACAAGTCGAGTGCGAGAATGGATGTTAAATGGTGACTCTGAGTAGGGAAATATTGTTAGGTGGCAAAATTTATTTTATAAATATTACTAGTAGGCCACAAAATTGCCAGATTCATTTAATTCTATATGTCATATGAAAAGTGTTCAACCCTTGTCTCTAAAACACGATCTTTTATTATGGTTTCTTTCAACACAAAGAGTAATGCAGTATTAGAAATTAATTGCTACTGCAGATAAATTGTTGTCTCCAACAAGAAAGCTTTATTTAAGAGTTGAATCGTAGGAGATCTGAGGAAGCATTTTCGTTACTAAGGAGAGTCACTATATTTCCTGCAGAAACAGTGCCAAAAATGTGTAGCGAGTCAAAAATTTTATTTGTATATACTACTCTTTTGGCAAATAGAATAGAAATTACTTTGGGTACCTATAAAAATCATACGCGATACATATATCTTTTGAGATCTTATAGACTATGTAACAGAATTGGTTGAATATCTATTCGGTAATTGTCATAATGTAGATAAACCTTACAATGGTACAGAAATAGTTGAGCTGACGCTGTAATACACAAAAATCTAAGTTATATATGTCTTTGACAGCTCAAATTAAACATGCGAAATGTTTGATGATTGTTTATTTTTTGCTCCCATAAGAAATAGAAACAACTGTCCTATTAGCACTAAAATAAATTTTAGCAAGATATTTTGTAAGAACGATGTTATAGATTGTGTACTACTCTATGAAACACATGTCAATAAGACCTTATGGTCATGGATATCATATGGGTAGCAAAATTTTCGCTTTAAGCCCGGTATGAATCTCAAGACGAAATTCTCAATACCCGTAAGAAATATATTGCTATATATTTGATAACGAAAATTCAGTGAGGAGTTATTATCGACTGTTTACATTTTATTTCCATCAGATTGGCATATTTGCAGGAGCTACATATTGTTTTAAAATACATAAAGCCTGGTATGTACTATTAGCTATTCATGCAACGCCGTTATCGACTGTTTATATTTTGCTGCCATAAGAACATACAAACTATTTTTCAGCATACAAATGAAACAGATAGCTATTTACCCTTATTAGTGAGTTTTGTTTAGTTGTTCATGTGAAGGCGAATGAGAAAAGTCTTCTGACACCAAACAAATAAGCCTGGTGTGCACTTCTTGAAGAAATTTCTCTCGCATGCAAGTAATGCAATTTTGCCAGAGGTTTTTATAAACAATTTGGTGTATTTAAGAATCTCAAATATACATCTAAAACATGTTTGTATTGGGACATTTTGGCATTTTTTTAATATCCACCATTACTTTTAATTCCACCTGGAAATGGTATAAAAATAATCCCATTATTTTGTGATTTGTAGTTTTCAAATTGTGGAAATAAAAGCCATAGCTTGTGTTTCGATTTTCCACCAGATAAAATGCCCACATTAAGAGCACTTTAAATATTTAAAATTTCTATTACAAATTGTTATCAAAGTAAAATATCAAAATATAAATTTCCATCTACCATATTAACAAACGGAGCATTAAAAATACATTTTGGTATTGTAGTATTTTTCCTATAACCAAGAGTGAGGTTGTTGTTTAAAAAAAAGAGGCTCATCATCGTTAAATAAAATTGACTTGTAAAAGTGAAAAATGTTTTTCGAAATGTTACAAGGTTTATTTGATATGATTATGGGAATGTTTGGAGGTAAATAAGAATATAAAATAGTATTACTCTTGCCGTTACTTAATTATTTGTAAGTGCAATTTTTTGTAAAATCCTGTGTTTTGCGTAGCAACACCAATCTACCGTGCTTTAGAAATATAGAATATGGTAAAACTGTGTTATTGACATGCGAAAAAAGGTCCTGATAATAGACTTTAGCTTGATGAGACTATCTTTCGCCATGATTAAGTGCTTAATTTTGCTATGCGTTCATGGTCTATGACCGAATTGTTTTAGTGTCAACTGTTTCATTTTGCCAAGTGATTTTCCGATAATAAGTCACATTTACTTTGATGCCAGGCTTTATGTTCATACCAAGACTTAAGTTGAAAGATTATTTCGAGTGGCTCAGTTAAGAAAAAACATTATTTTGGGAATTTCTTCCCTTTTACGGAATAGTTTCAGATTTTTCCCCATCGTCGTTAACCATTGATTGTAGTGTGCACGCGCCAAAACAATGTTATTGGTATCGGCTGGTCTATAAAAATGCGTGATAAACTGTATTATCGGCGTGTAAACGAAAGACGGATATGTACCTCCAACGAAATTTCACTGAGCATAAGAAAAGCACGGGTATTTTTTAACAAAAATTCCATGAATCGTTACTGCTACTGTTTATATTTTGTCTGCTTTGGCATTAAAAAAAAAATAATTCGCAACATTTCAGCTCAATACCAAAATTTTTTCTGTAGTGTTCTATAAGTAATGCCGTTCAAGTTTGGCTATAAAAAAGAAATTATTGGCCTAAACTAGAATCGGGCACCACTCATTTATAAGAGAGAAATTTTCTGTAATACCATAATGGACTGATTGTTTAATTTCTGTAGTAGACATTTAAAACTACACACAAAAAAAAATTTTTCTGATTCAATCACGAAATTAATTGATCCAATTAATTTTTTAATTGAAATGTCTTCAATCACGAAAATGATAGTATCAGTCACAGTTTTAATTGGGCATAGAAAAAATCCTTGATTAAAAAATTAATTGATGTCATTAGCAATTTTCAATTAATTTTTTAATTGATTCAATTAAAAATTTAATTGATGTTGAATGCAAACCCCAATTAATTTTTTATTTAAAAAGGTAACTATTTTCAACTACTTTCTGAATTGGCTTAGAGTTTTTATTTTAATTAAGAAATGTTCATCAACTTTTTTAACTGACTTAGTCTTCTGAATTTGATTAAAAAGTTAATTCTATCAATTAATTTTTTAATTAAAAATTTTAAAATTTTCAATCATTGACTTAATTAACCTAATGTTTCTATCTTGATTAAAAAGTTAATTGTATCAATTAATTTATTAATTGAAAAACATTCAACTTCAATTAACTTTTTAATTGGAAATATTCTGGTGATATTTTTTTCTGTGTAGCACAGGATAGACATATGAAAAATCATAGAACATTAGATTTTGTTTATTTACATTTCATTATTATTCTCTGCCCTCTTTTATAGGTGGAGGTGATGGAGGTGACGATTCAGAAGAATCGTAATTACTATCTCATTACAAATACATACCGAATATATCCGACTGCAATTTAAATTTTACGCTCTAGTAGTTAATGATATGAGTAATCGATTGAAAACAACCATAGTAAATTCGACATTCAATATATTTTACTACAATGGATGAAGTTATAGAAATGTTCGTAAATTTTATGAATAATTTTTTACGAATTGTAAGTGGAATGACAGCAGGTGGAATGCCAAGTAAGTTTGTGAATATGCGATTTGGAATTCCTCTTATAAAGTATATTTTGTCTTTTAGCTTCGGGTGATGAACCGGATTCTGATGAAGTTGAAATTATATCCACCTAATAGGCTGTATTTGAATTATTTTCTTCTATCGTTTTTTTTTAGCAAAATATAAATATATTTATCTATGCCTTTTAATAATATATCATAGAATATATATTATTATTTATTGCTGTCGAAATAAAACAATAACTTAAGCCTTTTATGCACATAACTTACATCTATATGCTGATACAACAGTTTTTAGTGTGTTGCTCATTGAAATAACACGTGAATTTTGCCAATAGCACTCATCATAATTCATCTTATGCGCTTTACAAAATATCAGTTATTCCGGACGGAATGTCGGTGTTTGTAAAGAATCTTACAGTGTGTCGGATCGATACGACTTGTCGGCGATGACTAAATAATGGGTAAATGTGTTATCGATCCCATAAACATGCAGCAGTATCGATTATGCCTTCGGACTTAACTTATAATGTGCACAACATATCCCATATATGTTCGACACAAGCACTGTCGCCCGGAATAACTGATAGTGTGTAAAGCGCATTAGAAAAATGTTCATTTGTTGCCAATGTTGGCATTAAATGTCTACATTTTGCGTTCATATAGTATGAAGGAAAACTGCATTATCGATATGATCCCTTAAGAAGTACAGGTTTATTGGCATGCAATGATATGATTATTGGCATGCAACGTCCTGCTCAAAGCCCGAATTCCTTAAGGGGGGAATGTAAACGATCGGTAACATCGTCCAATCGACATTATAGCAAGAGAGATAAGTCCGGTATGTACCTCTAACGAAAGTTTTGTTTACATACAAATAACACAGGTTTGTCATGCATTTCTTATGGGAGCAAAATGTAAACAATCGATACCCTGCAAAAACTGGAGCACTATTTCAGCAGGTTTGTAAGGGAGAGAGGCAGTACCAACCGAATCAGCGCTGATTTTTGTGGGCGATGTCCCGATTTAGAGCAGATTCTGCATAGCGCTGATATAATTGCTCATTTTAATACAAATATTGTTGGCGTGAAGGAACTGCGTGAATTGCTTGCAATAAAGTAAACGAAGGACTACCCTGCCAACATTTTTTGCATTTGACGGCGCTTCTGATAATCCCCACCACGTCGAAAACAATCGTATACGTCATCCAAAACTCGTCGGAAAAGCGCCGTCACTATTGAGAAGTTTTACCACGCCAAGTTACTACAAAAAAGTATCGCATGAGTGCAATTATTAGGTGCCTTTTTTAATAAATTTAGAACGACGCCAATAAGAGCCCCTTCAAACAATCAGAAAAAGTGAATTTTAAGATAGTTGTAAAAGAATCATTGTGGTCAAGTAAAACACGATTGTTTAGATGTTTATTAATTTGAATAAACATTTATAAATTCTTATAAATATAACATTTATATCACTATCACAACACATTTAACATAATGTTTTCATTAATAATAGAATGATGTTGACTTACAAGTGGCAAGAATCTTATAAATTATTATTTTTGAGAGCAATTAAACCTAATTTTATGACAAAGATTCAGCGATTCTCTGTACCCTATTAATTAGTTTTCAAAGAAAATTATTTTAGCGTCAAAAGAAATCTTCGCTTATATGAAATTTCTTTCCTTGGAAATAAAGACGCTTCTTTCAGGTACACGAAGAAAAAATATCACCAACATTTTTCCAATTAAAGTTTTAATTAAAATTTTAAAAAAATATTCATTAAAAATTAATTGAAACGAAAATCAATCACAAAAATTAATTGTACCAATTAATTTTTTAATTAGAATAATTAATTTTTTTAATTGACTTTGGTGATTGATACTATAATTTCTGTGACTGTGATTGAAGTCAAAAATATTTTTTCAAAACTAAAATTTTTTCATGTATAGGGCATGAAATTTCTTTCCTTGGAAATAAAGACGCTTCTTTCAGTGTACACAGAAATGAAAATATCACCAAAATTTTTTCAATTAAACTTTTAATTAAAATTTAAAAAAATATTCAATTAGAAATTTAATTGGTTCAACAAATTTTTTAATTGAAACGAAAATCTATCACAAAAATTAATTGTATCAATTAATTTTTAAATTAGAATAATTAATTTTTTAATTGACTTTGTAGATTGATACTATCATTTCTGTGACTGTGATTTAAGACAAAAATATTTTTTCAAAACTAAAATTTTTTCATGTCTAGGGCAGCAAATATTTCTCAAAATGTACATCTGATCAATAGCAGGTACAATACCATATTGATATCAACTAGGGCTGTCATTCGGGATCGATTTTTATAAATCCCGGGATTCGAGATTTCAACATACAGAATACCGGGATTTTTTGGGATCCCGAACATTTCGGGATTCTTAAAGTACATCGCCAAAAAATTGTTGTACATTAAACCAATTTAGTTTAATTCAATTTTTTGACAAAAAAAAAAACAGAACATAAGAGTAAATTAAAAAGTAATTTCAAATTGCTATCATACTTAACGAAAACTTATTCACACTAAACAATAAAAAAACTAAAAACAAAAAAATTATAAAAAAATAAATTAAAATAAATTTAAAAGCAATTTCATATCGCTATCTTACTCAACCAAACATTTTAAAGATTTTGATTAGATTAGGTAAATTTTCGTACACTTGTGTTAATCCTTTTGTACCTCATCGTTTTAAGTAACTCCTCAAAAATATCAAGGCATGCTAATTTTTATCAGATAAACGCGATCTTGTCATACTGTCGACGGACCTTTTATCATTGCTTTTTATTTTATGTTGTACGAATTTCATTTAACATGAACTCATTGTTCAAAGAAGTATCTTATCGTTTACTTCGGTATTTGATGAAATTCTGTTTTTTTATAGTGTACCTCATGTATAATAAATTCTTACTCAAGGTGTACCATAAATGTTAATCAACTCAATTTGTCGGGTATGAAATCTAGGGGCCGTTTGCACTGAATGAAGAATCCAATTTTTTAATAAACAATCATAAGAAGCCACAAATTTAACAAATTGGAATTATTTTTCGGGATTCTGAAAAATCCCGGGATCCGGAACGGGATTTATCCCGGGTGACAGCCCTAATATCAACACATGAATCACCTAATGGTGATTAGTATATTAATGTACGCTACAAATTCTCCAAGCATTTACAATATTTTCGAAAACTTTTATCTGAATATCTTAATAAATATTATTAATGTTAATAAACACTATTAATATCTTAATAAACATTAAAACAGTATTTAAATTTGAAATAGTTTTCAAATAAACATTCAGTAGGAAGATTCTATCATATTGGAGAAAACAAGAGTGAGAAAATTTGTGAAAAATGTTTTTCGATTTACTACAAGGCTTATTGGATATGATTATGGGAATGTTGCCATTTGGTGGTAAGATTGAATATAAAGTTTTAGGCCAAGTATGCTCATCTAAAGATTTGTTTGTTACCCATAATAAATGCATTGCTGAATTCCGTCAATCGTTGTTATCGATTGTTTACGTTTTGGTTCCTAAATGCGCTTTACAGATTATCAGTTATTCCGGACGACAGTGCTCGTGTCGAACATATCCCATATATTGTGCGTATAATCGATACTGCTGCATGTTTATGAGATCGATAACACATTTACCGATTATTTAGTCATCGCCGACAAATCGTATCGATCCGACACACTGTAAGATTCTTTACAAACACCGACATTCCGTCCGGAATAACTGATAGTCTGTAACAGCGCACTAAGAAATGTATGCAAGGCTATATTATTGGTTACTGCAACACGGGATTTCGTTAAAGGGCATCCGCCGAATTCCGTGGGGAATTATATACATTCACCTCTATGTTATTGATATACTCGTTTAAACTGCTTAATCGATAACATTATTAAGTGGTTCAAAATTTAATTTATTTCTAAAGTCAGTCCTGCCGTTCTATTAGCAATTTCCACTATCCATAAAAAGAGTATAGCTAAAATTTTTGTCTAACAAAAATTTTGTGAAGCGGTTACATTTTGCCTTTCATTGAGAAATACATCGTATAACGATTATATTGACATGTAATGATTTTGGATTCAGGTGCATAGCCGACATATGCCATTTGCATGTAAGTAAAACAGCCGAATAATATCGTCTTTAAAGCATTAAAGATAAAGAATTCTTTTCTGAGGAAGTTTCCATCATTTTTTTTATTTTCAAATTGTTTGTTTATATAGGTGGCGGTGGAGGGATTGAATCGGAGAGTCCATAATTATTATGTCATAGATAAACACGAAATATACCAGACTCCAATTATAATATATACGCTTGAGTGGGTGAGTTATCCATTCCATTAGCACCCCAATTCTTTCAACCT
>PGFW01026466.1:0-10942 GCA_003123925.1 Haematobia irritans
CACACATAACAAAAGTTGCTTCACAAGAAGACGCTGCTATTATCACAACTTAATTGGACTTACAGACGGTCGAATTTTGTTACACGAGATTATGTTGAAGGTTGGTAAACATCATATAAAAATAATAGATGCATTTAATATTAGCCGACCGCCATCTAGTGCGTCAGACCGGGGACTTGTTTTCAGCAACCTGTCTTAAGTTGTAATTGTGGGTGTGGTTATTATTTTGGCGCAATATCGGCGTGATATTTCCACAAGTCGGAGCTTTATTTAATAATTCGGGAACCATTCTGTGAGAAATTTGCATTGCAGTGTGTAGACATATACTATCGATATGGAAATCGTGCACAGATGTGGTTTATTGCCCATATTATGATTAAGATGACACATTTAAAATAGCATATTAAATGTAATTCTCTGTGCACAACTATCGAGGTCAGTTGGAGGAAACTTCCGCATTTGAAAAAATGGGTCTAAAAATTGAAACATTTACCATAACTTTCCCCTACCAAATTTGACATGCATAAGTTAAGAAATAATAATCTGCTATCGTCACGCAAAAAGTAAATGGGAAGAGATAGATTTTGGGCTACAGTGGATCATATGGGCTGGTTAAATCGGGCGAAGATATATATGGAGCTAATATCTAGAATCTGAACCGATTGCAAATTTTGGCCCACTTATCGATACTAATTAAAGCGTACTTCCTTAGCAAAAATTTGAAGGCAAAATCAGAATGAAAAACTCTGGCTTTTTGGCCGTATAGGTAAGGACAACAAACAAAAATATATAATGGGAGCTATATCTAAATCATGAAACTGATCTTCAACGAAAATTTGGATACTAATTGATGCCATAAACGTACTCCTCTCGTCGCAGAAATTTTGAAGAAAGTGCAAAAAACTCTGCGCTTTGAAGGCCATATAAGTTCAAATCGGACGAAGGATATATAGTGGGAGCTTATATCTAAATCTGAACCGATTTGGCTGATATTTTGCAGCATCTGTAGCGAAAAGCCCGCAAAATATTTGGCTGGCGGGCCCGGAAATTATTGAGAAAGATTGCTGTTGATAAATTACGGTCAATATGAGCAGATGCGGTGATAAATAATATAGTGGCAGCTATATCTAAAGTTCTGAACCGATTTTTTCCAAAATCAATAGCGATTGTCTTTGATGCACGAACGTAAAACGTCAGTGCCAAATTTGAGGACGATACGGACTTAAGCGAGCTGTTCTTGTGCCAACACAAAATTACACTAGTACAGACATCGACTGGACGGAACAGGACAGACAGACGGACATCGCTAAAATCGACATCAGAAGATTTAAATACTAGACGATCGGTATGAACTAAACGATGGGATCCCAGGACTTTTCCTCTTAGCGTTACATCACAAATGCAGCAAACGCGTTATTAATACCTGTACCACAGTAGTGGTGAAGGTATAAAATGTTTCTATTCTTTAGTTAGACCGGGGACTTATCAAGCCAACCTGTTATGTTTTTGTTGTAACAGTTTATTGTAATTTCATCAATTTTGATGTTATGCGCTTTGGTACTTCAGTTTGTATCAAGGAACTCTGCGACTAAGGTGGGATGTGTCCAGAGTGATCTGGACACATCAATCTCTGATAAATACACTGAAAAAACAGTGAACCCTTTTCCATTGAAAAATTAACTAAACTGTAGTAAAATTGACCATGATTTAGCCCTTAAAATTTTTTACTGCTTGTCTAGTTTATAATTCTCTTAAATTTTAGTTCATCTAGCATTGTATTTTAGTTCAATTTTACCACATCATAAGATGTATATACCCCTACCAAGTTAAAAAGTCAGTACTATTTTGCTTAAATTGATTATTTTTTAGGAGCCCCAATAATAAAATTTGGTTAACAGTCTCTTTAAAATGTCGAAGACTGAACTATTTTTAAATCAATCATTCCACAGTACAGAGAAATTAAATTTTACAACATCATAAGATGTATATACCCCTACCAAGTTAAAAAGTCAGTACTATTTTGCTTAAATTGATTATTTTTTAGGAGCCCCAATAATAAAATTTGGTTAACAGTCTCTTTAAAATGTCGAAGACTGAACTATTTTTAAATCAATCATCCCACAGTACAGAGAAATTAAATATTTAAAGGAACAACAAACCGTTGTTCCATTATTAAAATGATCATTCATTAAAAGTAAACTTTCTTTAAACAAAACTATTATAAAAACTTATGATGAAAGTTCTTAATACAATGTTTTTTTTTTGTGAATAAAAAGTAGAAAGTAGTTCATTTAAACTCGCTGTTTGGACATTTTAAGAATATGTTAATGTTGTTTATTCATCGTAAGTATATTTCTCACATATCTTGCTGAAGAAATTGAAGTAATAATGAAAATTGTTAAAAATTAACAGCCATGTAATAAAATACAAAAGCCACAAAAAATAAAAGATAGTGAATTTGTACATATATGTGTACATTTTATAAATTTATGGAACTTTTCATAAAAAAATGGTAACACTTACCATAATATATGTTTTCATAATACTTTGTTATAAATTATGAATCTTTTAATAACAATATAGAGACCGGTTTCATGAAAATTAATGAAATTTTAGCATAATATATCAAAAATTACTGGTTTTCTCTTAGCAGTGAGAGAGGCCACAACATAAGAGTGGACTCTTCATTGATATAACAATAACAGGCATTATATATACGGAGACAACAAAAAACTGAAAACAATAACGTTTGAAAGGTAACACAGACGAATTTGATGCAATTGAGTTTTTCAGTACAGTTTGAGTCGCCGTCGCGATTTGAAGATTTTTTATTTCTGTAAAAAAATTTACGAAAACACAATATTAACTGGAGGCGTTGGTGCTCATGTTTATCAATAATATAAAATATTATAAAATTATTTTCTTTGCTGGCTGGACTTTAATGCGGGTTTTAATAAATGTGTTCATACATTGTGACCAATTATGCAGGCATTAAGAATCAGTGGAAAAAAATTAAAAGAAAAGTTGCATATAATGCATGACGTTTTTAGTACAAATTATGTAAAGGTACATATTAAAGGTACATATTATGTACACATTTATAGTCAATGAAAACCTGTATTTTTGATTTTATGAATTCTTTTCATATCATATATGAATCCTGTGTTTGGAAAATTTTTGTGAACACTATTCATAAAATAAATGTATTATTTTTTTGTGTGTATAAGTTTTTAATTCTTTATATTATCTTGTAACTTACCATATTTGGGGACATTTTATAAAATGGTGTAAGGAATTCAACTTAAACGTATCTCATAAAATTTGTACCTGAAACATTTAGAGGAATAATGTAGAAAGTTATTTTGACTCATAAATCTGTGTTGTTATCGATGTGAAGGACATAATGAAATAAATATTCTAGTTAAAAAGCCAAAGTTTTAATATAAAACTTACCATTTCTCTATTAAATTGTACAGGTCTGCGCAAATCTGACAAACTCCTACGGTTCACCTTTGCTTAATTTCGATGCTGTCGAAATCTCAACCAATCACACAATCGTTATATACATCAAACTCTATTTTTTTGCTGCCAGATAGAGTTCCATACTTGAGTCTTTGGTATCTTTCTCCCTTCCTTTCTATCTCAAATGGAGCATATATAAAAAAGTGTTAAATAAATCTGATTAGGGGAATTCCAGATTAGCATTTAATCACTGTGAGATTTGTTGGTATTGTGCGATTGTGGTATTTTTTCAAATTTATTAATTTTATTTATATTTACATATTTATATGTGTACAATCTGATATATACATTTATGCTAATCATTTAATGTCTTTAGTACTTCATCCGCCCCTCCATCCTGATGTTATTTCAATTTTTAATTTAGTATTCATACAGGGTGTATAAAATTATCATTTATTTAAATTAAATTTGGCCACACCTACCAATTCATTTTGGACGACTAAGTCTTATTGTGATAACAGCAGTCGTTCTTTCATACCACACATAACCGAAGAATACTACGAGTATTTCCCCTGCAGATTGAGCAGTTCTTCAGCATAATTTTTTATCACATTCTAAAGTAAAATTGTGCATTCAGTAAGAAATCATAATTGACTGTCGAAGTTGATATTGCCTATTTCCAATTCCACAATGCACAATATTTTTAACATTTTTCCGGTATTTATTTGCATAGTGGAGGTAAGAGCTATGTATTTCAATATTTACAAAGACTAATAAGTTTTGGAGTTGGTATAATTATAGCATTAGTAAAATCTTGGCGTTATTGTAAAATTTGCAAATTATTCTCGTCAATCACTCTTCTGTTACATTTCGAATAATAGATACTGTTCCATTTGTATTTATACTGCAATATTCAATAGAACATACTCTAAGTTTAATTATTTTGTGGCTACAAAGGAAGCCCTGCTTTCTTCAAAGATCTTAATTTTCGTGTTAGGTCAACTTTATTGTCCTTTGATACATCACTCATAAAGCGCTGGGAAGTTTATAGAGCGCTGCACAAACCAAATTGCATAGGGTGAATTTGAACAACCCAAATGGCGTGGTGATGTTGTTTTCGGAATATCTTTCTCGTCGACTGGAACTTTAAAATATCATTTAACCAAATCAACATTTGAAAGTAATTTTTTCCATGTAAATTTCCTACAAAATGATGGATAAAGGGCACGGATATCGGTCACTTTGTTCACTTCCCTATAGTCTCCATAAGGATCCATTCGTTGTTCGCCTTCCAAGCTTAAGCATATACACGATCTCCTTTTTTGAAAGTTTTAACTTTGACAATCTTCTAGCCTTGTTATAAACGGGCGGAATTTTATTATATGTGTTAATGAATGGTTAATATGAGGCATTTGATTCGACAGTCTTGCTACATCTCTGAATTGCGGTATGAAGCGGATAATTGTGCGGAAGTATTTATATTGCAAGTGACTGCAGATATATGATTTGTGTTTTTATTAATGGGGCAAGGTCTGTTTGCGTTAGCAAGAAAATCGAAATTCTCTAAAAGATCAGAACCAATGATAGGCTGGATTATATCGGCTATAACAAACGGCCTTGCCACTATGAATAAATAGTCAGTGTCAATTGTAAAAGAGAAGTTAAGATCAAAATTCATTAGTTTGGAAAATATATAAGAATAATTCATTTGATTAATTCATGAATTAGATAAAAAAGACAATTGTAAACCTGGATTGTAGTTCGAATGCTTCTACTTCTTTTCTTTCATTTCGATATAAAGAAGTTGGATTAACTGATCAGCCCCAGAGTCCATTAAAAACTGTTACTTGGAAGACTGATCCACTAACATGAGGCGACATATCATCTGTTCTCCTTCATCCACCACGAAAGGCGAAAGAGATTTTAGTTTTCTGGTCTATTATTTTAGCGAGACAGACACTTCTTTGGCTTTATCACCAAATTTAAAATGATGTCAACACTTCCATCAATCATTTGTTTCACATTGGGACCGAGTCTTACTTGCTCTACGTTTGTTGTTAGCAGATCGTCTACTTTCTGTACATGCAGAGAATATTCGAAGAACAAAATTATAGGATCTAGTTTTTCGGCGACGATGTAACATTTTTACCTGCAACCATGTTGGCTCAGACAGGAAAAGAAGGAAGAAATTCCAAAGATTTTTTTTTTTTTTTCCCGTTTTTCGCAAGTTAAAAATAAGAAAATAAACATCAAATTGCACTCAACTCTTCACCATTTCTCTAATTTGCCCATAAAATATGTAGAGATTATCTTAGCAAATGTGACGCATTACCGAGGTTGGGAAAAGGTAAATATTTGGTTTGTCTGCCTCATCATCGGTCTCAAAAATCTCAACATTCTCCCTGCTCGGCGCGATTATATAAAGAAAAATTCGATGAAGCTGATTGAATCCCCAAGCACAGCTGAAAATGGATCACGTGAATTGTGAGTGGTCGATACTAAAAAGTTTATATGGTATGGGCGTGAGTATTGGCGGAAGCTTGGGAAAATCTATGTTATTCATTTGCTATGGAGACGCTTCCAAATGATGATGAATAGGTATAAGCAAACAACAACTGGAAATATAATGATTGTTGCTTTTGAAGGATTTTTGCATCTCCACCTTAGCTATTTCATGGACAGCCACGTGTTTTGGGACTCTCGTATAAATATAACAAATTATTAGCCAAAATCGGTTCAGATTTAGATATAGCTCCCAATATAGTATCTTTCGTCAGATTTTTAACTTATAATGATTATTAAGCAATTTATATTTAAATTTTTATCTTCCAGAATTGGTAATTGGATTTGCTTTAAGATAAATATTAAAATAAATTGTTTCACATTTTTAAAAACCAAATTGCCGAACTCTACTTTACTTAAGAAATTCGATGACGGGGATACATCTTCAAATCAGGGTTTGTATTTTTTATAGTCGATACTTATGTAAATAAGCACTCTTATGATTTCAGAATCGAAACAATTTTCAAGATTCTGGACATTGCATCAAGTGTTCCCTCCCCCACATTTAGTATTTTAGACTCGCAAGAATCTTTTGCATTTATATGGATGTACGACAGGAAGAAATGGCAGCAAAAATTAAACGTTAAGCACAGCCTCCAAAATCGGTGTATACGAACTAATATCAATCCATTGTTCTATAATTTCGATGGTATTAAATACCGTTTTTAACAATTCTTGGTTGGCTGTTGATATTTTATTTAAAATATTTTAATGTTCTTTCATATTACAATATCCCGAAGAAATTAGATTATTTTTTACTAATCTTCATCCAAGACTTTTTTATGACAGCCCTAGGTAGGTTTAGGTTAGGGTGGCAGCCCGATGTATCAGGCTCCTTAGACTATTCAGTCCATTGTGATTAGCCACATTGGTGAACTTCTCTCTTATTCACTGAGTTGCTGCCCGATTCCACTTGTTAAGCTCATATGACAAGGGACCACATTGCAGTGAAAACCACTTAGAGAAGCTTTGAAACCCTCAGAAATGTACCAGCATTACTGAAGGTGGGATAATCCACACGCTGAAAAACTTTTGTGGTGTTGCGGTCGAACATGGGCGGAATTGGAACCCACGACCTTGTGTGTGCAAAGGCGCATGCTAACCATTGCACCACGGGCTCCCTAAAAAAAGAAAAAAACATGCCTAACAAAGAAAAAAAAAAATATACGAAAAAGTTTCCGTTTATAAAAAATGAAATTTTAACATTTGACTTATAATTTTTTAACTTAAAATTGTTTCATTTATCACACAATTATCTGAAACCATTCAATGTTTTACTGCTAAATATTGAATTATACGTATTTTCATATCTATACAGAAATAAAATAATTTTACAACGAAATTACAATTTGGGTAATTGGATTTACAATTTTCGTCATAAGCTGAAAATCAAATACAAAAATAATTGAATTCACAATTTTTTTATTTGATTCAAATATTCACTTTTTTCTGTGTTTGTAGTAGAAATTTCTACGCAATCTACGGAGTAGGGTACATAAGATTCGGCCTGGTCGAACTTACGCCCATATATACTTGTTCTTTTTGTATTTAGCTTGGTTAATGATTTTTTTTCATGAGTTATTTCAGCATTCGCACCGAAAAAAGTGAAGTATTTCTGATACAAATAACAAAAATTGTGATTCAATTATTTTATGTATTTTTTTATTTTCAGCTTTTAATAGGAAAATTGTAAATCCCAAATTATGCCAAATTGTAATTTCGTTGTAAAACTATTTTCATTGTATTGAGTAGAAACGTAATTGGAATTTGGCATGCCATTCAAAGGAGATAGTTATCAATCATAAAATACATTTTGTAACTTGAATCATATGCATGCTTTTGTCAATTAGCGGTCGTAATTGAACCGAGTTAAATGTTATTAAATGTTGTGCCGTAATCAAATTAATCATCGTAATTAGTGTTTAATTACCGAATGATAATCAATTTAGTACTGTAAGCCAATTAGCTTCTGTATTGAGTTCATGACAAATGTAATTGGTGTTCCCATTTCATTCATACTATGATTTTTAAGTATATGAAAAAATACACTGAAAAAATGTTTTTTTGTTGTTTTTTATCTAAGATTAAGTTTTATTTAACAACATATATAATGAAAATGGATTAATATAAATAATACAAATTTTATAATAAAGATATGGACGCAGTTGGAGAAAAAAGCAATATAAATAATTGTGTTAAATCTATAAAACTAAAATAAAAAAAAATAAACTTATTATAATGATAATTCAAAATAAAACATATGAGTTTTTGTTAAACAAATTTTTGTATAGATATGAAATAACGTATATTTCATATAGCAGTTAAAGATTGAATGGGTTTCAGATTAAGTGTTGGTAAATGAAACAATTTAAGTTATACAATTATAAGTCAAATGTTAAAATTTCAAAATTTTTTATAATCGAAACTTTTTCCGTATTTTTTCTTTTTAGCATGTCATAAAAAAAGTCTTGGATGAATTATAAAAAATATCTATATTCTTCGGGATATGTAAATTAAAAGACCATAAAATAGTGTTTAAAATAAAATATCTAACAGCATCAAGTATTGTTTAAAACGACTTCAATACCAATCGAATATACAACAATGACTTGATATTAGTTCGCCGACAACTAAGTAACTTTGGTTGTATACACGCGATTTTGAGCTTTGCTAAGTTTAATTGCTAGGGCTATTTCTTCCATTCTGTAGCTTCTTTGTAAATGCAAAAAGATTCTTGCGAGTCTTAAAATACTAATGTTCTTTCTTATTTTGGACCCATTTTCCAATCAGAGGTCTTTTACCCTTTTGTGGGTACGGGAACACTTGCATGCAAAGTCAAGATATTGTAACATTGTTCCGACTTCTGAATCCATAAAGATGCTTATTACTTAAGTATCGACTATAAATAATACAAACCTTGATTTGAGATGTACCCCTGTCATCGATTTCTTAACGTAAAGTAGAGTTCGGCAATTGGTTTTTATAAAATTTGTGAACACTTTATTTTCCCAAATGATCCACGGAAATTTTAAGTATCTTCTTGCCAAACGGAAATTTTAAAGCAAAATCAATATCAATCCTGGAAAGATAAAATAAATATAAATTTATTAATAATCAATATAAAGTGGCAAATCGACGAAAGATATAATATGGGAGCTACTATCTTAAAATACTGAACGATTGTGGCTAATATTTTGCACTATTTTATGAGCAGTTCGCCAAAACAACGTGGCCTGTCCGAAGTTTTAAAGAAAATACAGTTGATAAATACCGTCAATAACTGACCACATCGGGTGATAAAATCATATGGCAGCTATAGTTGCTACAATCTTGAGACCGATTTTTTTAAAATAATAGCGATTGTCTTTGAGCCCAAAGTACAAGCTCTGTGCAAATTTTTAGATGATCGAACTTAAACTACGAAAGCTGTACTTCGGCAACACAAATATGACCATATACAGACAACCCGAGAGGGACCATCGATAAAATCGACCAAGAATTTAATATGCAACTTAAACGACTGGTCTCAAGACTTTTCCTTCTTGGCTTACATACAAATGCACAAATTATTATACCATGTACCCAGTAGTGGTGAAGGGTATAAATAAATGAAAGTAATTATAGTGTATATTCCAAAGCTTTTTCCGCAAAAGTTTTTAGATCATGGTCCAACTCAGATGTATGTAAGTTTATACAACGAAAGAATTTATTTACATATTTTACTAAAGTTATATTTCATGTTAGCCTGATACCGAAACAGGCAATTGACGTCCAAATGCGATTATTATCTAATTAGTACAATTATTTTTTCGAGCTTTATGGACAGATTAAATAAATATAATATAGATATTTTTATTAAAGTTTTTCTCGCGAATTTTGCGAACTTTTTACGAATATTAGCGAAGATAGTATTCTAAACATATTATAATTAACTTTGCCATCGTAACAAAAGTTATGCTGTGAAACAATTCCGTCGATTCGTCGTGATTTCGACATAAATCGAAGTCACGAGAACTCTCGTGAGTCTAAAAATTTCTCTGTGAGATCGTTAACGCGTCTTTTAAAAGTTCTGTTTGCCGTGAACGTACATCAGTATTTTCGTAAAATATGGCTTTGAGAGAGAGAAAGAGTTCCTCACACGTCACACGTTAGCCACTCACCATGAAAACTGCTTCTATTTTTACTGAAGATAATTCTTTGGGTGTACTTTCCACAAAAAAAAAATTCCGTTTGACAGAACACTAGTATTTAGATAAAGGTATTTACCTGTTGAGAAAATAAAATATGAATGCGCCAAAAATTTGTTAATGTAATGCATTGTCCGATTCGGTACCGATAACCACGGTTTGATTCTGCGGGTAAATTCGATCCATCGTACTTACGGAATTTCTTAATAATACAAATAGAATCGACATTTTAATTGTTTCTATTTATTTATTTTTCGTTACGTAGCAACGTTCGATAGACGGTTTTATTAAGGCAATTACAATATTATACTTTAAATCAATAACATTTACACTTGGTCCATTGAACATGATAATCTGACTGTATTGTGAATTTCAATTACCATGGGAATTTTTGATATTTTGGCCAGTTTTTAATTCACACACAATTATTTTCATATATTGATTATAAAAATCGTCATTTTGATATATTTTTTTCAAAGTCAATTTGCCAATAATTGATTATTTTGTTTCATTCGTTTTTTTACTGTGCGGGGCTTAGGCCATAAAAAACTTTGAGCTGCTACAGACGATTTTCATGTTTGCCGGCGTCGAGTTGAGTGTTGAATTGCTTGGAATGGACGGAGAGAATACGGCAATTACTGTGTTTTGTGTTATTTATTTATTCATAAGTGCGCACGCTGGTTGTAGATGAAGGACAATTACATTTTTCTTAGTAAGCAATATTCACTGAG
>PGFW01026477.1:25743-36969 GCA_003123925.1 Haematobia irritans
ATATACTAGCACAATGTACCAAATTTCAACTGACTCGGATGAAATTTGCTCCTCCAAGAGGATCCAAAACCAAATCTCGGGATCGGTTTATATGGGGTCTATATATGATTATGGACTGATATGAACCACTATTGGCATGGTTGTTAAATATCATATACTACCACCACGTACAAAATTTTAACCAGATTGGATGAATTTTGCTTCTCCAAAAGGCACCGGAGGTCAAATCTGGGGATCGGTTTATATGGGTGCTATATATAATTATGGACTGATATGAACCAATTCCTGCATTGTTGTTGGATACCATATACTAAAATCACGTACCAAATTTCAACCGAATCGGATGAATTGTGCTCTTCCAAGGGGCTCCGGAGGTCAAATCTGGGGATCGGTTTATATGGGGGCTATATATCATTATGAACCGATTTCGACCACTTTTTGCATGGGAGTTTGAGGCCATATATTAACACCACGTACCAAATTTCAACTGAATCAGATGAATTTTGGTCTTCCAAGAGGTCAAATCTGGCGATCGGTTTATATGGGGGCTATATATAATTATGGACCGATGTGGACCAATTTTTGCATGGTTGTTAGTTACCATATATTAACACCATGTACAAAATTTCAGCCGGATCGGATGAAATTTGCTTCTCTTAGAGGCCTCGCAAGCCAAATCGGGGGATCGGTTTATATGGGGGCTATATATAATTATGGACCGATGTGGACCAATTTTTGCATGGTTGTTAGAGACCACATACTTACACCATGTACCAAATTTCAGCCGGATCGGATGAAATTTGCCTCTCTTAGAGGCCTCGCAAGCCAAATCGGGGGATCGGTTTATATGGGGGCTATATATAATTATGGACCGATGTGGACCAATTTTTGCACGGTTGTTAAAGACCATATACTAACACTATGTACCAAATTTCAGCCTGATCGGATGAAATTTGCTTCTCTTAGAGGCCTCGCAAGCCAAATCGGGGGATCGGTTTATATGGGGGCTATATATAATTATGGACCGATGTGGACCAATTTTTGCATGGTTGTTAGAGACCATATACTAACACCATGTACCAAATTTCAGCCGGATCGGATGAAATTTGCTTCTCTTAGAGGCCTCGCAAGCCAAATTTGGGGGTCCGTTTATATGGGGGCTATACGTAAAAGTGGACCGATATGGCCCATTTGCAATACCATCCGACCTACATCAATAACAACTACTTGTGCCAAGTTTCAAGTCGATAGCGTGTTTCGTTCGGAAGTTAGCGTGATTTCAACAGACGGACGGACGGACGGACGGACATGCTTAGATCGACTCAGAATTTCACCACGACCCAGAATATATATACTTTATGGGGTCTTAGAGCAATATTTCGATGTGTTACAAACGGAATGACAAAGTTAATATACCCCCATCCTATGGTGGAGGGTATAAAAACACTTGTGGGCAAATCGGGGGCTTATAGGTGACCAAAAAGTAAAATATAGAAATCGCTTATATTGGGTTCATTTAAAAAAATGTTCTTAATCTTCGCATACTAAATTAGAGTTCCAAAAGAAAACTTTACAACTTTTTCGAAAAAATAGAAAAAAAATTTTCCAAATTTAAGGACATTTGAATTTCATCTTGACCAAAAATATATATACGTCCATACTACATAAGGGTTACTAAAAGTAAATTTCATAATTCTATGAACCTATGTTCTAGTTACTCTTACTCAGAGTTGTTGCCTTCTCACATCACATTCAAATAACTGCCCGCGGACCCACAAATAAACTCGTTTATATCCAATTAATATTAAACGAAATTATGCAGACACCATGATTTGGGTCAAGAATTTGGTTAGTGAGCCACCGTACAAATGCAACTGGATGATGTGCAACGGAAATTTAACTGCATCAATGAATACTCTTGCATACTTCCGTTACCGGCATAAATTTATCAACGACTATGAGTATAAGGGAGCGAGAGTTGGCCTCTTTTCTCTCTCATTGGATGTGTGTTTGCACACACAGGACCCTTAAGGCTATGATGGTAGGCAGCCCACCTTATAGTTTGTTTACATCATCTGTGTGTGTCACTGTGAATGTATTTTGGATTCTAGTTGCCTCTGGCTTACGAAACAGGATGTGAAAACACAACATGAAGAAGCACATACCATATATCAACAATGAAAGGCTAACTAATGCAAATTGCGCGCGCATCTCCAATTCAATGAGAAGAAGCAAACAAAATATACGAAGAGAAAAAAACAACAATAAGAATATGGTTGGCAAAAGCAAATGAGGAAAAAAATAAACAGAATTCATAGATGGGTTGTTGTTATTGTCGTCACCCTTTTGTGTAGTTTTTGTTTTTTGCAGTGGTCCACGTGATTTTTAACTGTCTGTCCAGTATTTTTTTTTTTGTGACTTTGTTATTGTTTTGATTGATCCAAGCACAGTGTTACAAAACTGCAAAGCTTTCAAAAAAGTGATATTTATAGTAATATGAGATATTACCGTAGATATTAAGGTGATCATGTAGCTGTTAACAAACAATTATTTTATAATTTGATTAGACAATTTGATTCTTTGGTTATGCCTTAAAATAACTTCAAATATCCAAGAAGGGAATGGTGATGCAATGTTTAGTATGTCCGCAAAGGGTCATCAATCGCAATGTCGTCCGAATACCAACAATTGTGATGATGTGATATATCTGAGTGTTCCAAAGCTTTTGTAAGTGGTTGCATCTTAATTTGGACTGGGCTGTAAAATAAGAGGTCGCTTATCTTTGAGATAAATGTAGAATTGGGCAACATTAATTGATAGCAGAAAAGGCACCACCGGTGGTGCCACAATGGACTGAATAGTCTAAGTGAAAAAAAATAATAATAACGGGATGTCACTAAACCTAACCTAACCAGAAATCCATGAATGTCAAAATATACATGTCCGACACGTTCATATCCTGGATCTCCTCGTCAACGTATATTTAGGTTTATCTACGTGGGGGAAATTGATCTCTCCGAATTGAAGCGTATCTGACGTTCATCGCCTCATGATGAGCTGATGGCTCGGTTGGCGAAAATGTTTTTCGCCGAAATGTTGCGGCGATAGCTGAACCATATCGAGATCGCTTCTTCAGCAGTAAGATGTTCGTATAGTTAGCCGTTTTGGTATGACAATAGTCTCAAGCGACGCGAGGACCGTCCTACTGACACGGCCTGGGCCTGTATGTGAACATTCGCTTTACTTATAGCCTGCTGTGGAATGCAGCTCTCCAAGGCCGTGGTCGCGGGTGACGTGTACGGTATCGGAATCCGATAGTTTGTATTGGCGGGCATGTTTAGGGCTGGGGGAATGCAAAATTTCTCCAGCAATGAGGAATGTTGTGCTTTAAGGTGGAGCGAAGAAAAGGTAGTGCCTCAAGTGCTCTGGGTTCACTTAACCTGCTAAAATTACTGCGTGATGATTTTTGCGAACTGTGTAGAGACAGATGAAGGTGATTCTGGGTTGTACGGTTCACGTCAACCGTGTTACTCGACATTATGCACTTGGTTTCAAAGTAGTGGAATCACCCCTTCCCATCTTCCAGGGACCATCGGTAGTAGGAGTAGTCTAGTGAGGAGACAAGGCGTTTGAGGAGTCTGTTCAGTACTCAACTCCTCAGTGAGTGTCCAGATGCTTCACATCAGCATTGACAATTCCGTCGGGCCGCGCGCCCTTGGATGTGTCGCCGCTGTGATACCTGGTGAACTTCCGGCTACAAGTATAATTGTAGGTGGTCGTCTGGCGTCGTTGGAGATCCACGTTACGGCACGTGTAGGCTGTCTCCTTTACATCAGCCTCTAATCACTCTCGGGATAATGCTCGACAAACTGGTCAGGTGATATGGATATTTGGCGCATCTCTTCGGGATCATTCACATTCTAGGTCTTTCCAGTGGTGACTGAGAATGCCATCATCCCTTGTAGCTGGGTGTCGAGACCGCGCTCTAACTGTTGACCACAAATCTACCAGTTCGGTCACTAGTGCCTAGATAGTCTACATCCGTTTCAGTGGGCTCGAACCACAAGTGTTCGCTGTTGTCGCTCGATCGGATACATTTTTGACTCTTTCGTATCTCGAGGTTAGATTTAGTTCTATGATTCTAGGATCAGCAGGATGTAGCCACCGACGGAGCTGTCATCACGCTGGTCTGCGAGTCCCGCCGGTTCGCTCGGGGATCAGTTGACGGCTCACATTTGGCAATTCGACCACAGGGTATTGTAACGTGCCGGTAGCTGCGCTGCGCTGCGGGATTAGATGAGTTGTAGAGGTCCGCCGGAACGGCCCCTGCGGCAAAAAACAGTGCTCAATATTTACCTAGGAGCTAACGACCGACATAAAGATAGTTGCAGGCGTAGGGGTTTGTGTGCTACAGCGCGGGGAGTTACGTTGGGATTAATTGTAGTTCTCTCCAAACTGAAGCGGATCGGTGTAAGTTCTCTGAAGCCTTCCCGTTGTGCGATTTCTGGTGATTTGACAATAATAACGTCCGCGGTTTCAGGAGGTTGATTTTGAAATTGTCGTACAAGTTGGGGTGCGGTTGATGGGTGATGAAGTTTTGAATGGCTTATGATTTTTTAGTACGGTTCTCGCCTGAGTAATTATTCCCAACCCAGGCGATGAGAGAGCGAGTAACGGCATCTGATGCTTGCCGTCTTTTGATAGGAGGACGTCATTTTATTCAGACACAGCAGCGACGTATTTTAATAAAATAATCTGGGATTTACTGCTGCCAGTCACCCATTCATCCCTCCCGGTGCGGTGGTCTGGCTACTAATTCAGGTCACTCTGGAATGCTAAATGAGTCGCAGTCATCTATCTCTGTGCCGAAGGGCCGCCGGGTGGTCTGGCCGCCATTGTGAAGCTTGTGGGCTTTGCAACCGTCGAAGTAAGAAGGCGCCGACGGGCGCGGTGAGTAGGGAGGTTAGTGAGGCGGAAGAAAGATAGTCCGAGAGCGGTAGTGGGGTGCTTAAAAAATATCTAAAAGGAGTAATAGGTATGGTGCTGGTAAAAAAGGTAACTAATAATTAATGTTTTTGGTAATGCAGTTGTGAAAGACAGAAACAGGCGAATCGTAGACGTAGTACGGTGACTCAGCTATGAACGTGGTATTTGTGTTCGTGGTGGAGGCTAGTGATAGAGTAGCAGGCCTGTACGGACCGGTGTAGGAGGAGAGAAGCAAATAAGCGTAGAGACAGATGGGAGCGGTGGGTGAGTAGAACGACAAAAGAGTGCTTTGCTATTACTAGCCAGGAGTGGTATTTCTGTTATCGAAGGACCTGATTGGTGGGAATGTGCGTCAGAATCATTTTTCAGAAATGGCCACTGTCCAATTAGAATTGGCAACGGCAGGCATTGTTTGGTGCTAGGGCACTAACTCTGCAAAGGCACATTTCACGATTTAGTATGCAATAAACAGAAAATGTATGATAAAGTATTGCGCAGAAGATAGGGATAGGCCTCAAGTTTATTGAGCGTTTTAGTGTTTTGTTGTGTACTTTAAACGGGTTCCTGGTATGCACCGATTATATGAAGTTGCATGTTGAGACTTGTATGTCCATTCAAATAGTTTAATACATGATTGACTATTATTTGCCAGAAATTACTATGAACTAAAAAAGCATAACAAGATAAATACATTTTCACTGTCCGGACATTTAGGTTTCATTAGTAATAAAAAGGGGGGGGAGGGGAAGAATGGTTTGGCATGAGAAGAAACTATTAAACTAATAAGAGGTCGGAGTAAAATAATGGGAGCTGATTTTTTAACAAGATAGTAATTGAGGCGTACTCACACAAGCAAAAAAGGAAACGTTGATTGAGTGAAGCTAGTGGGTAGAACGGGAGAAGGAGTTGTCGGCTTTGAGTTGAGGCAGTATTGTTCAGTTAGATATATTTTATTCTTATCTTTGTAAACATGGACGCCGCGGGAGGTCGAGAGTCGAGTATCTATGAAACAGAATGAAGATACGATATGGGTTGTCCTGCCGAGCTGAGTGTTGCGGTGGTCTGGTCACGACACTTTGAATTCGCCTCGATCAATCCTAGTAAAACTTGGGGGACGAATGATACCTCTGCGTTGTACCTTTTTAAACATAATATTCAGTAAAACTCATATACAATACAGCAAAGTTCCTCTCAGCTTTGCTACATTTGGTTTAATACTTATAAATATTGCAAAACTCAACGCGACTAGATGCTGTTTCGTATTTTCAATTAGAAGAATGTCTTCCTTGAATAAATTTGTTGACAATGGATATTCGGTTTGATACAACGCTGCAAAAACAACTTTTTCATTTGATCGATATGTTTTTTTGTATTCTAGTCGTTCTCTTGAAAATTAGAGATTTGATGGTTAATTTGTAACGTAAGGAAAATGTGATAGTATACATTTAACTTTTATCTCCCAAAGATAGCAGGTAAGTATGTGCAACCAACATTATTCCATGAAGGGCTATTGGAGGTGAAAGGTGCATAAATGGCGAAATTTTATTGTAAAATTTCCTTTTCAGCATAAGGTGTATAATTCTAAAATGGATGAATTTGGAAATTTATATTTATGATCGACTATAAAATATTACTGAATGACTTGAATATATTTCATATTTAAAATAGCTATGGGAACGTTTTTTTAATATAAATGATTTTTATACCCTCCACCATAGGATGGGGGTATATAACTTCTGTGACATTCGTTTGTAACAATTAATCAAATTCAACTTTTTTTTTTTTGTTATGTTGTTACAATCTATCTCAATTATTTCCCAATGAGAATAAAACCATTCTATAAACTGTCTTGGCAAGTTCAATATATTGAAACATAACTTTATATTCCGAAACCTCCATTACAAACTATTGTGCCATTTTCGTAAATGCTTAAATCCTTTAATAATAAATAGCAGACTTTCGTTTGATCCTATCACTACGGAATTTTTCTGAGTCCGCTCATTGCGTTGTGTGGGTTGTTATAGCGTGAAACCGAAGGGGAAGGATGGGGAGCTGGGAGCTATTCGACGATTTAGTAAACTTATATTATCCTTATTATTTCTCGGGGATGGTGCTCCGGGCGGGTTTCCGAAAAGTATGTGTGTGTGGTAAACGAGGGCTAAGTGCGATGGGTTGTGGTAAGCGGTTGATCTGAAATCAAATTTGAATTCATTCGTTTTTTTCCAGCGCGGGGTGGTTACTTTCGTGGCGCGCGGGGGGGCTGCGGCACCGGGCGGCCTCGCAGCCCGTCGGAGTGCGGAGCACAGCAGCTTAAAAACGTGCTAACGACAACTTAAATTCTCCAAATCAGACCGGACTCTTAATAAGAATAAAAGTTGAAAAACCTCTTCATGAACGTATTGAACGCTATTTTAGTTTGTGGTAAGATACAAAAACCCAAATTTAAAGACTTTCAATTAATTAAGAAATTTTAGATTTGGACTCGTAGTCTCTTTCAATGAAAAGGAACCCGATTTTAAGTTGAATCAACAAAATACTCGTATAAGACAAAAAGCGTTTTCGCTTTGACAAGGAAACATGTTATAAGAGAAATTCACAAATGCTATTATAACCAAAATTCGCGGTTCCGTATTTTTAAGGACATTGAAATCTCTGGCTCCGACCAATATTTTTTCAGTATACAAAGCAATCACATCTACATTTTATTTAGTATTATCATATAACTTAAATATTATAATAACATAAAAAGACATAAACGGTCAAATGCTAATATTCCTTCATTTAATTTACTGACACTTAATAAGAATTTGTAAGGTAATAGATGGGCGGCGTAGGGAGTTGTGAGGGGTGGTCACGTGAGGCTAGGAGGTTTTGAGTGACATTACGAGGAAAAACTTTACAACAAGGTGTATTTGCTCAAAGCTAGATAAAAATCGAAGTTTTATCAATATGCAATAGGAACTCGTGAAAATAAAAAAACCAAAAATAGCTAAAAGTCTATGAAAAAAAAGCCAGAAAAATAGCGTAAAGATAAATGCCATTTTTTCCCGTAAACGTCTTCAAAAAGCCAAATCATAGCGGGAAAAAATGCTAATTGCAACGCTGGCTCTAGGCCAATGCTATGCCTCTCTGGTATTACTAGAGAGAGACAATGCAAAGTTCAATGGTGGCATAAAAAGTTCCTAGAACCATCGGTTATGCCGCACAACAGCCACTCATGTTTGGGCTATAACCTGTGAGCACAGCTACCAACCGCGTATAACTAGAGGCCTGCAAATTATTTGGCAGGCAAATACCAACAATGGTGTTTACGGCCAAAGTCAAGCTATAGAGTATAAAAGTACAAATAGTATTGTAACCCGAGAAGCTCGAGCAAAACAATTCTGAAACATAGTGTGTATTCTATTTCAAAAATACTCGTACTCCCATATTGCCCTGATCCAGCAAGACATCATACAACTCTTTTGTGCAAAGCAAAAGCCAATGAAAACATTCATCGATGTAAATAAATAACACAAACAACATCAAATACTCGGGACACGAGAGCATAGCGAAGCCGTATTCCTAGAGATTCACTCTTTGCTATGATTGCATATGCTTGTGGTCTGGTTTGGTATCAGACGTATTGACAACTTGGTAGGAAGGAAAAAGTGGTTAATTCTTGACTGTGCGTTTCCGACAATTACATTATTTACCCTTAAATAGTGTCAGTATAATAACAAAAATGTGCCTACCAGGAAATATTTGATTTTTACACCCCATTCAAATACTATACCGATCATCTGATCACCCCTTATAAATTTATTAATCGAAAATAAAGAATAATAAAAATAAGGTGAACATTCTAGAGTCGATCTGAGCATGTCCGTCCGTCTGTTGAAATCACGCTAACTTCCGAACGAAACAAGCTATCGACTTGAAACTTGGCACCAGTAGTTGTTATTGATGTAGGTCGGATGGTATTGCAAATGGGGCATATCGGTTCACTTTTACGTATAGCCCCCATATAAACGGACCCCCAAATTTGGCTTGCGATTGCTCTAAGAGAAGCAAATTTCATCCGATCCAGTTGAAACTTGGTACATGGTGTAAGTATACGGTCTCTAACAACCATGCAAAAATTGTTCCATATCGGTCCACTTTTACGAATAGTTCCCATATAAACGGACCCCCAAATTTGGCTTGCGATTACTCTAAGAGAAGCAAATTTCATCCGATCCGGCTGAAATTTGGTACATGGTGTTAGTATATGGGCTCTAACAAACATGCAAAAATTGGTCCACATCGACCCATACTTATATATAGCCCCCCCTATATAAGCCGATCCCCAGATTTGACCTCTGGAGCCTCTTAGAAGAGCAAAATTCATCCGATGCGGTTGAAATTTGGTACGTGGTGTTAGTATATGGTCTCTTACAACCATGCAAGAATTGGTCCATATCGGTCCATAATTATATATAGCTCCCATATAAATCGATCCCCAGATTTGTCCTCCGGAGCCTCTTGGAGGAGCAAAATTTATCCGATCCGGTTGAAATTTGGAACATGGTGTTAGAATGTGGTCTCTAACAAACACGAAAGAATTGGTCTATATCGGTCCATAATTATATATAGCCCCCATATAAACCGTTCCCCAGATTTGATCTCCGGAGCTCTTGGAGGAGCAAATATTCATGCTTCCGGGGTTTTGAATAGTTTGGAACAATTGGGGTGTTAGAATGTGGTTCATCTAACAAACAACGAAAGAATTCGGTCCTATGACGGTCCATTAATTATATATAATAGCCCCATATAAACCGTTCGCAGATTTGATCTCCGGTAGCTCTCTTAAGGATATACCGATCGTCACAAACTTTGCGATCAGGCTTGAAAATGACGGGTGTTGTATGGAACTAAGTCTTAATAACCGAAATCAAAAATTGGTCCATATTTCGCGGGTCTAATAGTTTATATAAGCCGATCCCCAATCACAACAAAGAGATTTGGACACTAATGATGTGGAGGTTACATTCATAAATCATGTCGGAATTGGTTTGCCATCATCAATCTCTAATTTAAAATTATATTTATGGTACCTTGCTTGATTTTGCTATATATTTATATAGAGATAGAACAATTGTCACACCTCCAGTCGATGTTTTATATTTTTTTACTAGAATAATAAATTATCTCGGTGGTTAAATAAATCCTTTAAAATATACATATAGATAAATTTTTGTCTTAAAAGGTTTGAGAATTTACCATACCTGCATATTACAAACCATCATATATAGAAAATCATTTCGTCCTAAATATTCAGCATATGTTATATTCTAAACGCAAATTTTGTCTAAAAATTTATTGTGAATTTTCTATATATTTTGTCAAAATTTATGTGCATCCTATTTCTATAACGGATACATTGACAATTTTGGATGCTCATCTTACTGTTTTCTCTAGTTCTTCCTTCTCCTATGTGTACTACAAATATATTCGCTCACACAAATTTCTATATTTCTATTAGAAACTTTAACATTAATACTATTTTAATCGGCTTTTAGTTAATAATATACCACCTTATGGACTATGTGTATATATTACGGTGTTGGAAGTTTTAAGATACCTTGCATCGGCTTCAGTAGAAGTTTTAAGCAATCCATGGTGGAGGGTGGCATAAGCTTCGGCCTGGCCGAATATAACGGCCGTATATACTTGTTTTATTTGCAATGATTGGAATGGTGAGGAGTCTTTTAAAATACCAAGCAAAAATACCGCGGGGTAGGTTAGGTGTTAATTAGTATATGCAAAATTCTTGGATATTTTCTTTGGCGAAGCTTATTAAATAATCAGGATTTTCGAAGTTATAATCTTCTATGTTAAATCTGAAAATTGTTATTTTGATTATTACTACAAAAATTAATAAATTAGGGTTTTCATATTTTGAGACAGCTGTCTTGGATCTTTAATTTTTGTTGTTAGGGAAAAATGAAAATTAATCATGTATTGATTTGTTTTTAGGAAGGGAAGAACAAAGAAATTCGGGAGTCGAGAAAGAAAATCGGATATGACCTTCTAATTAGGGGACAAACAATATTGATAACTTACATCTGATTTTAGTTAGTATAAATAAAAAGAACCTTATATGAGACCAAGGTTTATTTGAATAGAAATTTAATACAAAAAATCTTACTTTAAACACTATTATTTGGTCTCATTCTATAATCTAGCAGACCGCATCGCACGGTTAAATTACCGAACATC
>PGFW01026493.1:12576-23276 GCA_003123925.1 Haematobia irritans
TTTTAGTAAGTAAAATTTGCTCCCGGTTCCCTTTAAAATTACGGAAATGATCGGTGTCCTAACATAAAATCAAACCGTTGTGTCCGATATTTGAAGTTTGCCTTAATATAAAATCGAACTAATGTACGATACTATAATTTTGAGAACTGTTGAGCGTTGACACATAGTGTTGCCATGTAGTGCAACTTTTGATTCCATTCCCTTTTTTTTGGAGCAATTTTGTTCCGGAAGTGATCAGTGCCTCATCATACAATCAATATTAAAATTTTGACCACTTTGTCCTTCTCAAACCATAGCGTTATCAAGCAGGAAATTGTTGTGCCTGAAAATATGCAAAGAAATATTTCTGTAATAGATGAATCGGGTCCCCGCATAAACTAGTAGTACATGCTGGTCGAGAGAGCGAGCTGCCTCTACTGGACGAGTTTAGATTGAGTTTGGTTTCAGGTTTCCTGATTCTGCATGACACGCAAGGAGATACCTCGTGTTGTGAAGTATTTATCTTAAATTTTTGAGTTAATAAGTAGGGCTTTAGGTACCTGGAGGAACTAGATTAAAGTGATATATCACCAATCCGTTTTCTCTAGGCAACCATCTCTCACACACAGTCTCAAATGATGGGCTTATTCCCTCATCAAGGTCATCGCCTATCAGGTGACTAATTGATGTCCTTTCTGAAAACAAATCGGAGCCACCGTGGTGCAATGGTTAGCATATGGTTAAGGCGATGCCCGCCGTTGCATCCACGAAGGTCGTGGGTTCGATTCCTGCTTCGCACCGAACACCAAAAATTTTTGCAGCGGTATGGAATTATCCACCTCAGATAAATGCTGGTGACAATTTCTGAGGGTTTCAAAAGCTTATCTAAGTGGTTTCACCTGTAATGTGGCAACGCCTTTCGAAACTCGGGCATAGTATAAACCAGGAGTTCCTTGTCATTGGCTGTAAGACATGGAAATCGGCTAGCCACTCAAGTTGATCTAAGAGAGAAGACTTAACAACATGGTGGTATGCACAGTAGACTGAATAGTCCTAAGTGGAGCCTGAGGCATGACATCGGGCTGCCACCTAACCTAACGTACCTAAAGGTGACTAATTGATGTTTCCTTTCCGTGAAAATCAAATCGATGGCTTAGGCGCCTTTTCAAAGAGGATGCCCATCGCTGGAAATGGATTGCGGGCTGCGTGGTTTAACCCACTGTACACTTGATTAGTGCCATATTTTGACATCATGTTGGTAAATGTATGCTTCCGATGTCGTACATGTGACTTCGCGCGCGCAATCGGCAGCGCATATTCCTGTATCTAGTATATTAGGTCCCTGCATTGATTTTTGTGTAGACTGGGTAGGCCAAATAGGGGCCGCATAATAGCATTAATCAAGCCCAACGAGACCCAGCCAGTCAGATTTCGCCACCACGGACAGCGCGGAATACGAATAGTAGAGTCTGCCAGCGTGAGTACATATTTATGCTCACGCTCACCGCACAACTCACGACGGAGAAAATCTTATTCAACGCACACTCAGCACGATAATTTTTCTGGTGGACTTCAACGGTCAGCACAGTCAACGAAAAAAAATTTTACCACGCACACTGTCCGGCACGAACAAACTTTAATATGTCGATGAACTCACGAAAAATCGGACTCACGAAACATGGTCGTGACTCACAGAATACATTTATGATGTGATAGTTACTACTAGAACACTGACTAGAACAACATGAAGTATCGGTTAAAATCGAAGTGCTGTTACCACCTAGTATGTCACTACAAAATCTATAATGATTCAACTGTACAGCATGTCTATGTTCGTAAGCGGGTATTATTTCTCTGAGCGTGTTTTTCGAAAATTCGTTACTACAACGCACACTCAACGTCACAGAAGAATAATTATTTTCGGACTCACGCCAAGCGAACACCATTTGGTTGGTTTAGCTCACAGTTCACTGACCACACCTCTCCGACCGTTGCCGTTCAGCGTGACTCACGACTCACGCCGTGAGTCTACGAACATCGTTCGTGAATCCGACAAATTTGTGTCAGTGCACACCATCTAATATCGATACCCGTCGTATTGTGATGCGAATTATTGCAGCAATTTATCTTGAATTTGTGGCGTTCAAAAAGTGAGAGGTTTACGTACCCGATGTCAAGAAACCAAGACCTAGCTAGAGATCAAACCGAGTCCTGTTTTTCATGTAGTGGGCCGTTGGATCTTCAGAGAGATGAATTGATATCGAATGGTAAGGAGGTTGACTAAGTTGCCTCACAGAGGGAGTATTTTGGACTTCATGGTACAGATGTTGTTCCGTGGTTTTAGAGGGACACCCAGTGGAAATCTAGCAACGCAGTATTCTGCATAGTAAATACTGGGAGTCTAAACCGAAAATACCACATATTCAATAAGGGAGACGTTCAATCGAATCGAAAGTATCTTTATCTCTGCCCCCCAAGTGGTAACGTGTATGGGTCCCGAAATCAGGCCAAATGTCTTCAGCGGGATCTTGTTTCCTACTTCCAAAGAATTTTAAACCATTTCATGTGTTTACCACAAGACGAAAGTTATCGGAATGTCACGTGACAACCATGGTTTTCAGTGCACCTAGGAATGCTCCGTGCCACGATAAGTGGATGTCAGAACTCTTTTTTTGGTGCTTTTTTTGCTATCACCTCTTTAGTCCTTGACTAAAATTGAATGATATCAATTATCAATTATGAGTGATAGATAAGATTCAGATTCCTGTGACAAGGTTTATGGTTATGGTGCAGCCCGATGTATCAGGCTCACTACACTATTCAGGTCCATTGTATACCACTTCGGTGAACTTCTCTTATATGCACTGAGTGCTGCCCCGATTCCATGTTAAGCCCAATGAACAAGGGACCTCATACTTTTTATAGAAACACTCCAATCGCCAGCCAGTAAGTTCCACTGACATCTCTGCCTGAGACCACTTGCATACCAAAAAGTTTCAAATTTTAGATCATCCCCTCAGTAATCGCCGGTAAGCATTTCTGAGTGTTTCAAAGTTTTCTAGCTGTTTACACCGTAAGATGTGAAACGCCGTTCGGATTCTCTACTAGAGCAAGGACAAGGGACCTTCAGTCATTAATGCAAAGCATATGAATCCTAGGCAGGCAACTCACAAGTGCTGGTGAATTGTCAAAGTGAGCCTAAAATAAACGGGCTTGCCACTACACCAGTCAGGTCAATATTTTTTGAGCCGCATAATAATAATTCCCAAAACGTCCAAGGGCTCTACTAGCAACATCAAAAAATCGCTACATTTACTGGCGAGGTTAATTGAAGAGAACTATTAAATGGTCTAAGTAAATCAATTGTTAATTTTTTCATGTACCAACAAACCAATTCTGAGATTATCCTACATTCCCTTTTATGTCATTTCGCCATATCGTTGGTCTTGACCAATGGATGTTGCTGATTGCATGAAAAAAAAAAAACAAAATAGAAAAATTACTAAAAGTTAATTATCCGGCCCAAATAACGATAATATTTGTGTTATTGCAACCGAGTTGAAAAACATTTCAAACTCATGTAGTTCAATTTGGCGGTAGAGGCGAATGAGGCCGCGCGGAAGTGGATTTGAAATGTTGCATTTGCTTTTGATGTGGTGGCTTTTATGGCAATTCATGGTGAATTGTTTTCAAAAGCTAAAATTTTTCAAACAACATAGGCGAATATCCCTATGGATACATAGGCCAACAATGAGGAAGATGTAAACTTGCCGTGACATGCAAGGCCATTTAAAGTGGCCTTAGGTTAGCAGATACAATAACATTTCATTTTATTCATTTAAATGAAATACAAATTGTATCGCATCATCTGCACAGCAGAGTAAGCGCAGCAAGCAGTAATCCAGTGGGAGGATGCAATGGGGCCTGAAGAGTGTCAATGGGAAATTGTTATCATAAACTTACACCAACATTATTAAATTAGTTTTTAAGCCGGAATGCGTTTTCACGCTTTCCTAAAAAGACCTCCGCAATCTCCTTCTTTGGGGTCTAGAAAGTCATTGCGGATACAGAAGTCGGTATGATGTTTAATGTGTCCAACGCGCATTTGCTACATATAAGACAGTTCTTAAGAAGGTCTGATTAGATTTGTCGCGAAATGGTGAGTTTCTGGGTAGCAATAGCCGCAGGTTTAAGGGAAGCCTCGCGAGGAAATCTTCTTTTTTAAGTCATTCTTTGGTTGACGCGTGCGATGTTAAGTGGCGGATGGTTCTGAGTCCTGTGGAATGTCATGTGCCTGGGGCTAAATGTTTTTTATGCCCCAGGGATTGCAATACTATCTTTAATGAATCTTTCGCCGATGGCGTTGTGTTGTGGTTGCCCAATTTTTTTATCTAACTTATTTGCCAAGTAAATCGATCTTTTTGTTTGTTCACAGACAGAACACCGTGGTGCAATGGTATTAGACATGCCGCCTTGCCATACACAAGGTCGTGGGTCTAATTCCTGCTTCGACGGAAACACCAAAAATTTTTCAGCGGTAGATTATCCCAGCTCAGTAATGCTGGTGACCATTTCTGAGGGGTTTCAAAGCTTCTCTAAGTGTTTCAAAACTTGTAATAGTGGAACGCCGTTCGAACTCGGCTATAATAAGGAGGTCCCTTGTCATTGGCTAAAAAACATGGATTCGGGTAACTTCAGTGGATAGGAGAAGTTCACCACTGTGGTATACAATGGACTGAAATAGTCTAAGTGAAGTCTTGATATATAAGCTGGCACGTAACTACCCCTACGCTTTGTCTTGTTGCATAACTCTCGCTGCAATTATGGGAGTGGCTCTTTCTAGAGAAAACGAAATTCGATAATTTGCCACTTAACGTGCAAGCGAAGCAACTCCAACGGAATCTTTCCAACTCTAACTGTTTTTGTTTTTACATCGGTGAGCTCTTGCAATTTGTTTTTGAATATGAACAATGACTTTTAGTCGCAAGGCTAATATTTCAATATGCGTGGATTCGTTCTCGCGCTATGTTCCAGGTCCAAGTTTTCTATTTCACTGCGGCGTGTAATATCGTGTGGAATCTGGTGTTAATTTGTCCTTTTCAAAGGCTGGAATTTTGATTTCATGGTGGGCAAAAGAAAAAGAGAGTATGTTTGTACGATCTTATTTCGGCATAACCAGGCTTATCAATGTAAGCTTTTTTCGGAGGGTTCAAGTGTGGTTTATTGTTGGTTTACTGAACTGCTGAATTTATGTCTGGATAATTGGTTGATAGTTTTGGCTGCAAGTAAGGGGATGCTGATCGAGGAATGTGCACTGAAAAAACACGTGCACGCCTTTTCATTGAAAATGAACTAACTGTAGTAATTTGACCAATGGATTTAGCCCTTAAAAATTTTTTCAAACTTGTTACGTTTATAATTCTCGTTAATTTTAGTTAATGCTATAACCATTGTATTTTTAGTTCCATTTTTAAACAACACCATAGATTATATACGGCTCGCTTTACCGAAAGTAAAAAGCGTCAGTATTATTTTGGTTAGCCTGCTTATTTTTTGGGAACGCCCGATAATAAAAAGTGGTTGACAGTCTCCTTAACAATGTCGACGACTAACTCATTTTTAGCATCAATCATTCGCAGATACAGAAGAAAAATTAATAATTAAAGGAAGAAGCAACCCGTTTTAAGCTATTATCGGGGAAAAAAAAAAAAACTTTTCAATAG
Source organism: Haematobia irritans (assembly GCA_003123925.1). Classification (NCBI taxonomy): domain Eukaryota; kingdom Metazoa; phylum Arthropoda; class Insecta; order Diptera; family Muscidae; genus Haematobia; species Haematobia irritans. The sequence goes on from PGFW01026493.1 coordinate 18,279, forward strand.
CATTAATTCAACTTTCTTAAGCAAAAGTACTTTATTATAAAAACTTATGAGTGAGAGTTCTGTAATACAATGTTTTTGTGAAATAAAATTATGACCGACGGTGGAAACAAGAAAGTAAGTTTATTTTAAGCTCGCTATTTGGACATTTTGACTTTTTGCTTAGTTTTTTTATTCATCGTTAGTATAGTTACATATCTTGCTGAAAGAAAATGGAAGGAATAATGAAAATTGTTAAAAAAGTTAACATAGTAATAAATATAATATTTACAATAATATCTTTAAATTAGCTTGTAACTTACCATATTTGGGGGTCATTTTTATTAAATGGTGTAAGGATTTCAACTTTTCTTAGAGTAAACCGTACCTCATAAAGTTTGTACGTGAAACACATTCTCGAGAAATAATGAATTAAGTAAATATATTAACTCATCAAAACATGTGTTGTTGATCCGATTGTGAAGGACATATTACCAATAAATATCTTGTCAAAAAAAAAGCCAAAGTTATTAATATAAAACTTACCAATTCTCTATTAAATTGTAAGCCACTGAGTGTTAAAAAGTTATCGAAACTTCATTTGGGGATAATCTGAAATCAAATATTTATTTTTTACATTAAATAGAAAAGCATTAAAATTGGGTTCAAAAATTAATTAAAGAAATAATATGCATAGTAAAAAACTAAATATTCTGGTTAAAAAGAATGCTTTAAAGAAAGCTACGCCATTCATAAAAAATGTTTTCCACAATTGTTGTTCTGAGAGTTAAATATTTGTTTTTTTTTAGCAATAAAAATATTAATTTGTATTCCAAAAAATATTTTGATTATAGTAATACTTAAATAAGGTATTAAAAACATATAATTTTTGAAATAATAAAAAGGCATAAAATTTAAATATTCTAGTGAACAGAAAGCAATTTTTTAAAGAAAAACTTACCACTGCTCTATTAATGTATAATGGCGCTGAGGAGGAATATAAAAATATGCCGTACATCCATGCTTGGGTTTGCTTCTGAATTAAATTATTTTTTTTTACAACAAAGAAAAACATTAAACTAGTTTCAAAAAAAAAAAATAATAATAATAATTAGCAAATAATGATATAAATAAAAAATATCCTTTTTAAAAGAAAACCACATTTTAAAAAGAATATTACCAATTATGATTAAAGCGATATGCTGGAGGTGTAAACAAAAATTTTCCAAAAATATTTGATTAAAGTAATACTAAAATAAGGTATTAAAACCTGTAATTTTTGACAATAAAAATGTCATTAAAACGTAAATATTCTAGTGAGAAGAAAGCCAATTTTTAAAAGAAAACTTACCACTTCTCTATTAAATTATACGCTGAGGAGAAATATAAAAATTTGCCCGAATCCATCTGGGGTTGCTCTTCAACCTTTAGATATGTTTTTTTACAACAGAAAGAAAAACATGAAACTTGTTTTAAAAAAAATAATATATAATTAGCAAATAATAATACTACATATAAGATAAATTATTTTTTTAAAAGAAACCACATTGAAAGACTCTTACCTATTTATCATATAAACTATACGCTGAGCGTGTCACAAACATTTTTCCAAATCATCTGGAGTTACTGCTGAAGTTGACATATTTATTTTTTACATTGAATAATAAAAATTAAATTAGATTAAAAACAATTTGCAATATATCTGTTCCATATGCGCATTTTTTTTCCTAAAGTATTGTACATTCTTAATAACTTTGTTTTAAGCTAAACACAGATCATCACTCAATTCGCTCATCGTGAACGTCTCATCGCTAAAAAATATTAATGAACTTTTCATTTCACAGAAGTTTTAATAAACAAACACCAATATACATATGTCTAAAAAAAAGACCAATATTCCATACCTTTTATATTCCCTTGTTACAATAGCTTGGCTAAAGGAAGATGCAACAAGCCACGACCAACAGCCAACTATATAACTGAAGCAATGCCAACAAACAAGCAAAGACAAAAAACATTCCTACAAACAACAAAAACACATGTGCTTCATTGAAAACAACACCTCATCCCAGACAAGCCCATTCGGCCAATAATAAACACAGCACACAGAGAACAAAAACAACCCAGCGCTCAGATATACCAACATCCCCATCACGTCTCGCTTAACCATTTCTCTCAATTATTGGATTGCATGCTCTCATCTGCAAAAAGAAAATTCAAGTAAGCATCATCTTTACATTAAAACATATTCCACTTTGAGCGGAGAAAGATCTGCTGGTACTAATGCATTAGTTCATCGCATCTGTCTCACGAAGTTTATCTAAAACAATACTCTTAAATGCATATCAGTAATAAGAATCGATGAAAACGTTTAACATGTACAAATTAGCAAAAACTTCATGAAATGATATTCTGAAGCCGCCCATTTTTGACGAAAATGTCTTATAAATTTTAATTTACATGTGAACTAAAGATATTTCATCTGGGAAATTTTTACCCAACAAATTATAACCATAGGGAAATTGGTCAGTAAGAATTGCTATCCACTTTCAAGTTAATTTTTCGTAACGTCGGACTCGGATATTTTCTCAATACAGAAAAAATCTTTAAGTGTAAATTGAACTTAATTAATTTAGAAAATACTTTACATTTCACTAAGTAGTTTTATAGCATGACTAAACGAATTTTTAACTACCAGTTAAGCAAGATGTTGGCAACAAGTTCGAACAAGTTGAACCCAAGTGTGTGGCAACCCTTGCAATAAGGAGTAAATTGTGTGCTTGCGTACTGAAGCCTAAATTAAAAGCCTTAAATCTCAGTTGAATAAAGATAAATACAAAAGACAGTATTACAGCAATCGTGTACAAAGATCACTTTATGTGAAAATCATCGAATATGCCGAGTTCAAGTCGTCGTAGCTTAAAAAGCGCCAAAGTAATTTGCGGCCAATGTAGAATGGAGGTCAAAGAGGAGACAGAAGAGCACATTGAATGTGACAAGTGCTCAAAAATATTTCACGTAGTATGTACCAAGCTTGATAAACGTCAGTTTGACCGTTTGCTAAAAAATGAGATTGAGAGAGTAGCAATTTGTCAACCTTCTGTGTCGGGGGGATGAAAGTAGCATGCTGTTATAGTCAGAAAAGAAGCTGCGCAACCTAATAAAAACAAATGTGTCAATGGGTTGCAACAGTCTATGAAATTTCATGTCGTCAAGAATTCGATGAGATTAACTAAATCGCATTGTAGAGAACAAAACAAATAGAGAATGTTGAGAGGAAACATCGAGCTACTTGAAAGAAAGGAATGCCAATATTTTAAAAAGTCTGGTTTAAAGTTGCTAATGATGCAACGCGTACAAAATGATTGCAATCGTTAGGTGAGTGGTAGTTGGTAGTCGAGAATTAGCGCGAGGAACTGATGCAGTCATAGAAATTTCTGAAGGCAGTTGGGGTTGACATACAGAAAGAATTCCAATAATGATGCAATTTTTCTTTGAGGAGACAAAAACATTGACGAGATCGAAGAAAAGCTTGATTGTAAAAGTGTCAACTCCAGGTTCTGCAAAGGAGAAACCTTATGTCCACAAAGGCCGAAATTGAAGAGCTAATGGCTTCCAAGCAAAAGTTCTGTATTTTGTATAACGACATTTCTGGAAAAAGAGACCTTGGAACCTGGTTAAAGTATGCTAGCAGCAGTAAGGTTCAGGGGATAACGAATTTTGTTTATTACTTATGGAGGAAGGATTGTATGTAAAAAAAAGCGAAATTGACAAAAACCGAGTTCGTAATCCAAGAACTGAGGTAGGATGTTGAATAACATATTATTAGGAAGGTACCACAAATAAGCATAGGTACCGCAAAACTGGTGATGTTGATGACTGATCCATCTGCAAGAAGACACTGCAGGTCGACGCAGTTTATGTGTCCAATTTAATATAATTTCATATTAATTGATTTATATAAAAATTGTTAAATTTTTTCCATTTTTAAAATGAATTTTAATAATAATTATTTTTCAAATATTCATTATTTTAATAATTATTTAAGTTCCTTGAAAGGCAAATATTTCAATATTTTATCTGTAAACATACGAAGGCATTTCATCTCTCGATAAAATTCAACAAATTTAAATTATACGATTTTCTAAGCTTGATCGTATTGCCAGTATACTCAGCTGTTCAGGGGAAACATGGGTTCGGTTCAGATTTTGGAAAACATATATATGCAACATGGATGCGTTTATAAGTGTGGTGGCATTGCTGTAGGCGGAATGGGTATGGGGGGATAGTCAGCTCTTTGTTATGGATCCCTTAAAATATACGGTCAATCGTTGTGAGACGCCGGCATTTGCTTTGATGTCCATACAGGATTTCGTTAGTGAATCTTAAAGGTTAAAGGGAAACCCCTCAGGCATTACCGACAGGTTTTAGTAGTCGGGTCTCAAAAGTGTGGATTTGGAATTCTATTTTTATTAAATCACGTTTTTTTGGAGATTTGTGTCCAATATTCAGGCAGATATAACGTAAATTGTAATGTTCGTGATTCAAAAATATATGATTGGTTTTTGGGAATGACAATATTATCAACAGATTTTTGTATAATTTTTATTTCAATATGATTAGAAAGAACTGTCATGTATTGGTAACTCCGACGACGGGAAGTGGGAAAGTCTCTGGATAATGTATATAGTAACAATCGCGGCATGACATGATTGGGGAGTGATTCGATGAATGATGATATGACGGGATCACATTAATTTCATGTAATGTACAGTTTGGAAAAGCAAGGGTTTGACTTTAACAAGGGGTAGCAGGATTTAGTAGATGGCGATTATTGATATTTATTAGGAACATCAACGGGTAGGTTAGCTGTGACATTATAGTTTTCGGGGGCAGCTTGGTGATATACGTCTTCTTTTAATTCACGTATTCACAGAGTTAGTAGATGTATCACCACTTGTCATAAGAGAACCGTTTTTCGACGAGATTCGAATTGTCCTTGGGTGATTAGGAATTCTGTCA
>PGFW01026496.1:0-13165 GCA_003123925.1 Haematobia irritans
TTTTAGTATTGGGCAACGGATGTTCGAGCTATCATCACAAATTTTGTTTATAATTATTTCAATTTGATTTAAGGCACTGTAATGTAGTGCTTTTATTTGCCTGCCGTAGATTATTTTAATAACTAAACTAATTATTTTATTAACCAAACCAAATCGAGCTTCAAAAAAAAATTTTTTGCCACTTTAACAAACAGCGACTGTTTTCCATTTTCCAGCAGACGTATTGCTGCTTTAGTAGTCTTTTCTGCCGCGACTATTATTTTCTTTGAGTGTACGCTTGTAGTTAGAGAAATTAAATTCTAGTTACCTAGAATATGTTAATAGAATATTGGTCTTCTCGAGCTGAAGAACATGGATTTGATTGAACATTGACTGTTATGACTACACAGAAAAAAAAATCACGAAATTTTTTCCAATTAATGTCTTTATTAATTAAAAATTTTAATTGATTTAACAAATTTTTAATTAAACAAATATCATCACAAAAATTAATATCAATTTAATTTTTTAATTGTAATTGAAGAAGCATTTCAGCTTAAAAATTAGCTTGTACAGCAAATAATATTAAAATTACAGGCCTTTCTCATATCAACGTCTTACTTGCCATCAAGTTTATAACCATTTAGCGTACAAATTTCAAGTAAAATGCATTGCCAAGATCTGTTTCCCACTGCTTGCTTTGAAAGTATCGCACTTGGTCCTTTCTCGTGTTAGTCTTACTACCTTTTCGCCTTCTTATTATTTAACTAGTAGATGCCAACATATAACCTGTTTTACTTAAAGCTACCATTTTTCCATATTCCTTCTGGCCGATTTCAATTGGCTGGATTGGGCCTAAGCCATCGAATTTTTTAGCAGGCCAGCATTGCGTGGCGAGCATTATATTGCAATTCATTACTACAAGGGAATGGACAAGGCAATCCATTCTCATAAAGAGGGCAAAAATATTTCCCAAAGACTGTCGCACTCCTTCGGCCAACGATATTTATATAAAATTTAAAAATATAGTTTAAAGTTTATTTCTCTTAATACTTACGCTTTCCTAGGCACACACGTTTCACAATAATAGGATCTTTCTATTCTCATGGAACATGTTTCGATTTTATGATGCTCTAATAAGTTTTGCGGCGAAAATCTTCTTTGCGGACATTTCAATCTGCAAGCAAAGGCGACAAATTTTTTCTTCGCGCTTCATGATTTATGCACGTAATGATCTCTTAGGCCAGATTTATTATATAAATGTTTTGCCGATTCATTACATTTGAAATAGGTTCGGGATTATTTCATGATAATAAGCGCTGCTTGTAAAATGTCAGCAGGGACAAATCTCATTTCCGTTTTCACAACATTTTTACGCTGAGGTTTAACATTCCGGCGTGTTCTTCTTTAAAATGTTTTACCAAATCTGAAATTCACTAACATGTATGGGCCCGACATATTTGGCCACACATTTGAATATGGCTTCCTTATCAATTCTTTCGATTTTCTTTCAAGCAAAACATAACCTTTTCGACGTTTTGTTTCGTTGTTTTTGGAATTAGTGGACATTTTTTCTAATATCTTCACTTTTAATTTCATTTGCCGGTAATAGAGAGCTTGTCTCATTTTTTTCTACTTTTCAACTCTTGTGATGGCGTTCATTCTTTTTTTAGGTTTTATGGCATTGCTTTTAGGTGTTTGATATTAATTCTTTTTAAGTATTCTTGGTCTAATTACGCCTCAAAAAAATGGATCTTCTGTTTCTATTTCGTCTTGCTACACTAGAATTTGATGATTATGTATTGGAATTTCTTCTTTAATTTCAATAAAATTTTTTGTCTCATTCAGTTTCCACCATTTTTAAACGTTGTTCTTCGTGTGATTTTATATTTGATAATATTTCGCTGAAAATCGGTTAGTTTTTGCCAAACATTGGGAGCATATTTCGTTTTTTAAAAAAAAAAATTTTTGGTTTTCCACAGGAAGGGGGAGGCCTTAAATAGAATAAAGCGTTTCTGTCAAAATCTTAGCCCATTACTGAGACGTTAGTATATTTCCTCTAAAAGCATTTATTACAATAACTTTTGGTTGTCAGTACATGCCACAGCTTTATTAATTATTTTATTCAGTTTTTATCAAATCGTTGAAATGTCGTAATTAAAATTTTTATTGATTAATTTATATTTTAATTTTAATTTTTAAAATCTCAAAAACAACTCTCTAAAATTAAAAGAAGTCTATTATTCCACAAAATTTTAGGAGAAAAAACTTGACTATTTTAGTCTAGTTAATAATTTCATACTTCCCATAGTCTATGTTGCACACAAATTTCGACCTGTCGAAATATCATTTTAACCCTTTTTTATTGTGAATAAGTTTCCTGCCGCTGGAGTTTTTTTGATTTTTGTTCATATAATATAGGGTTTTATATGTATTTGTAACAGTTTCCTGCGATTTCTGTGTCGGTAGCCTGATGAGACCAACAAATAATTCACATAAATGATCGGAGATAATTTTCCAAATTGCAGCGCCAATGATTACCATGTCTCCATTGTGCATTGCGACTAAACACAAACATGTTTTTCAGCGGTGTTATTATTCCCTATCAGTAATGTTTTCCAAGTGCTTTTCACTGCGTTTAAAAGAAGAACATCTTCCATCATGCCGTACTATCTAAATTTTACAAATGGACTTTTTTTTTACATTTTCACACGGACATACCTTATATATCCAAATACTTCTCAATAATATGTGAAATGGAATTTATGCACATTTCCATCAAATCCAATAATTTTGGCAACCATTTTCTCCAGTTTCGTCCAAAACATAGGGAAAAACAAATCATTTTATATACTATTCAAATCGAAATAATCTTTGCGAATTCACGAATATAGTTTTTGTGCGATTTGTGTTGCTAAACAAAATAACAAATTCCAAGCGTGCTTAATTAGCGACTAAAAGTTAAAGCCTAACGCATGTTTTGTTTACGTTAATTCCCTACAATTGGAATTAAAGTTTGCCACTTGGCCTAATCTCTCCAAAAAGCTCGATCACAAGTCGATCACAATTGTATATTTAAGCATTGCCGAAACCGAAACAAGAATTCTCCATTTTCCACATCCAACGGACTTTTCTGATATTCAACCACATCTAAATTGTTCTGCCATTGAAATTTGTCCATTTCATCGCAGTTTGACTCGATTTATTCTCATAATGTGGACCTGACACAAGCACTATGTTTCAAATTTGGCATATCGATTGGTTCCACTATCCACAAATTGTTGACAGAAATTGTTTGTTTTTGTTTTATTGGCTTAAAAATACACAATATTTCTGTTCTTGAAAGCATCGGGAGTGTTTTTCGGTTTATTAAAATTATTTAAAAAATTATTTAAATTTATTAAATTATGAGAAAAAAGACAAAGTTCTGGTTCGCGTATGTGTTTCACAGGTAGAAAGAAATTTCTGAAAATATTTTGGCAATATCGCAAGAACAATGGAATATAGCTGAGATTATGGGAGCAGCATTTTATGGTTTAAGGGTTATGCTAGTTTGGAGATATATCATTTGCAATAGGTTTAAGAATCCTCGAATCTCCTTCAGGCCCAAGAAAATGATGAAACTATGCTCCACTTGTTGGAAAATACTGAAGGATTTTCACGAGTTTTATTGATTTACTGAGAAGGCACATAAAGATTTTCATTTATTTAAAGTGAAACAATTTCTTATAAAAGGGAAGAGGAGGAGTTTCAGACAGATTCAATCAAAGTGGAAGTGGAGCCGGAAATTGTTATGAGAAAACAAAACAAATATGAATGACAGTCGAAATAACTCAGAGCACGGAAAGCATTGCCTATTGGAAGAAGCTAGCCGAAAGGGAATCCATTGGACGAGACAATTGCTTTTTGATGAAGTTGACACGGATAATGCAGGAACCGGGATAATACAATGGCTGAGCTGGCCATCCTCGTCTAGTTCGAAGATGAAGTTCATAATGAAGAAAAAGAAAGAACAAATGAAGAGATGCAGGATGCAAAGAAGCATACAATGAGATCGAAAACGTATTATTAGCTAAATTACGTATTGCGAAAAAGGACTGGTCAAGAAGATAAACGAAGAAAAAGCGGAAGCGTTAGATTCCAAAGCTTACGGAGGAAATAGATACAGAAAAGCATATACAATGGTCTGTAATCTTTCATTCGCATTGTAAAACTTTGTGGATATTGGCAAGCATTTTTTTGAGAATTTCTTCGAAATTCAAGCCTTACATATATGTGTTGCTAAAAAAGCATTTCACCCGTAGACACTATATTAGCTCAACATGCATTGCAACATGAAGACCCAAATTGCTTCAAGGTAAATCAAATAGTTTGTTGTTAAACTTATTTTTTTAATCTAAATTCCACTTTTTTATTTTCCCAAGTTAAATATCAGACAAGCAGATTTCGTAAAAAAAAACATTTTTTAGAAAAATTATTGAATTCACCCACATTATTTTTAAAACTTTTTCAAAACATTTTGGTACAAAGAGATATGTTTGTAAATTTACACGTTTTTTCAAAAAAAGTGTTATCTAGTTCAATAAATGTTCTCAAAAATTTATTTTTTTTGTTGTGCTGTATTTATTTAGTTTTGTGTCTTAGTTTATTCAAAACTAACAATTATTTCCAAGAATCTTAATTTGCACAAAAAAAAAAATCACGAAAATTTCTCCAATTAAATCTAATTGATTTTAAAAAATATTCAATTCAAATTTAATTGATTCAACAATTTTTTTAATTGAAACAAAATCAATCACAAAAATTTAATATTTCAATAATATTAATGGATTTAATTCATTTTTAATTACTTCAATTAATTTTTAATTATACTATCATTTCTTTTTTATGTATAACAATAAAAATAAATTGTTGTTAATTAAATGTTAAAGACCTATGTTTGAAATGCTTCGCTGTATATTTACCTTGAAAAAACAATTATAGGGCAGAAATCGAAGTTAAAAGTAAAAATTTGAGACCATCTATTAAGCAATTCATTTATTGTTCTTTAAGGTGTGAGGAATCAATATAGGTCCTTTAAGACTTCATATAACCTACATACGCACAATCTATCTTTTCATCAACAAGAAGAGGATGGAATGCATGTATGCGAGATTCCTGCTCCCAAAAGTTTCCCCGGCGCAAATTGTTGGAATTCCACAAACCTACACATATTCCTAAAGATCAGTGGTCTTTCTTTTGTATGAAATGTCCAACACCAAGACCGTAAGGCCTCAGATATAATAGAGTAGGGTAATTTTTTTTAAATATTCTATTTTACAGATTCGCCAGTGAATACCTGTTAAAAACACATGAAAGTGTGCATAAAAGAGAGACGAACATATGTCACGTTTGCGCCAAGGAAATTAAAGACAAGTATTTATTCGAAAAACATGTTCGATTACATTTTGAGGATAGTGGGCCTAGAGTTAAGTGTCCGTATCCTGATTGTGAATCCTGGCTGAAGGATGAATATAACTTAAAAGATCATCTTAGAAGACATAACAGCGAGGGAATTATATACAAGTGCCCGGCGTGTGAAAAGATATGTAAAAATAGGAAGGCATTGTCTCAACATAAACGCAATAACCATTCTAATAAGCAATACAAATGTGGACAATGTGATAAGGTTTTCAAGAAAGCGATAACTCTAAAGGTTGTTACTACTTTATGTTGTTTAAAAACATATTTACACGAAAATTGTATTTTTTTTCAGGAGCATACTGCCCATCACACGGGTGAATCTTTGTACAAATGCCCCTTTTGCCCAAGGACATTTAATTCAAATGCAAATATGTATTCCCACAAAAAGAAGCAACATCCCATAAACGAGAGAAAAGGTGAGACTGCAGCGATAGCAATAAATACGAACAATTAGTGATGCACTTAACATTTTGGTTTTGAATAAAATTAAGTCGTATATATATAATCCAAAATATAAAAAAACCTAAATGTAAATAACATATAATAATTAATTGAATTAATTTCATCGATTTAAAATTAAGATATTATCAGTTTTTAGGTAACTAAACTAGACTTTTGAGCTTAGATATGGTTTTTCATCGTGTTAATTATCATTAAGCATAAGTAGTAGTAAGGAATGGCGGGGAATCAAATTGGCACTCACGTCTTAATATATTTTCGTAAGAGCTTAAGTTACTCCAGATCATTGAAGCAAAGTCCGCGCGCAAGAGCTCACGACAAATAAATCGCCATTACGTAAAAAATTTAACATTTTGTGCAAGAAAACTGAATTTCGTCAAATGATGTTACTAGCTTAAAATACTAGTTAGTCCATTTTAACATTTGAAACATAGTTGTAGTATTAGTTAAGCATAAGCATTGTAGTGCTTATACAAGTAAAAAACAAAACAATAAAACTATAAAGCGTTCAAAGATCGATTAGCGCGATTTTACACATAAAAAGGGTCGGCTCCACAAATGAGTTTTCTTACATTTTGTTAAAATGATCTCAAGATCGCCTTATAAAAAATAAAAAATATTAAAGTATAGCAGACCCACGATGTTGTTATATTTTGGTAGTTTATGGTATATTCTACGCCAATAGAAAAACGTCGAAAAAACAGTCTGTATCTGCTGTTTTTTTTAGTATTGGGCAACGGATGTTCGAGCTATCATCACAAATTTTGTTTATAATTATTTCAATTTGATTTAAGGCACTGTAATGTAGTGCTTTTATTTGCCTGCCGTAGATTATTTTAATAACTAAACTAATTATTTTATTAACCAAACAAATCGAGCTTCAAAAAAAGTTTTTTTGCCACTTTAACAAACGCAGGACTGTTTTCTTATTTTCCAGCAGACGTATTGCTGCTTTAGTAGTCTTTTCTGCCGCGACTATTATTTTCTTTGAGTGTACGCTTTTAGTTAGTTTAAGCGAAATGCAATTCTCGTTACCCTAGAATATGTTAGTAGAATATTGGTCTTCTCGAGCTGAAGAACACGGATTTGATTGAACATTGACTGTTTATGACTACACAGAAAAAAAAATTCACGAATTTTTTTCCAATTAATGTCTTATTAATTAAAAATTTAATTGATTTAACAAATTTTTAATTGAAACAAATATCAATCACAAAAATTAATATCAATTAATTTTTTAATTGTAATTGAAGACATTTCAGTTAAAAATTAGTGCTACAGCAAATAATATTAAATTACAGGCCTTTTCATATCAACGTCTACTTGCATCAAGTTTATAACCATTTAGGTACAAATTCAAGTAAAATGCATTGCCAAGATCTGTTTCCACTGTGCTTTGAGTATCGCACTGCGTCCTTTTCGTGTAGTCTTACTACCTTTTTCGCCTCTTATTATTTAACAGTAGATGCAACATATACACCTGTTTTACTAAAGCTACCATTTTTTCCATATCCTCTGGCGATTCAAATTGGCTGGATTGGGGCCTAAGCCCCGAATTTTTTAGCAGGCCAGCATTGCGCTGGGAGGCATTATATTGCAATTCATTACTACAAGTGAATGGACAAAGGCAATCCATTCTCATAAAGAGCAAAAAATTTTCCCATAAAGACTGTCGCACTCCTTCGGCAACGATATTATATAAAAATTTAAAAATATAGTTAAAGTTATTCTCTTAATACTTACGCTTTCCTAGGCACACACGTTTCACAATAATAGGATCTTTCTATGCTCAGGAACATGTTTCGATTATGATGCTCTAATAAGTTTTTGCCGGGAAAATCTTCTTGGACATTCAATCTGCAAGCAAAGGACAAATTTTCCTCGGGCTTCATGATTATGCACGTAATGATCTCTTAAGGCCAGATTTATTAATAAATGTTTTGCCGCAATTCATTACATTTGAAATAGTCGGGATTTTTCATGATAATAAGCGTGTTGTAAAAATGTCAGAGGGACAATCTATTTCCGTTCACAACATTTTACGTGAGGTTTAACAATCCGGGTGTTCTTCTTTAAAAATGTTTTTACCAAATCCTGAAATTCACAACATGTATGGGACATATTTGGCACAACATTTGAATATGCTTCCTTATCAAATTCTTTCGTTTTCTTCAAAGCAAAACAATAACCTTTTCGAACGTTTTGTTTCGTTGTTTTTTGGAATTAGTGACATTTTTCTAAATCTTCACTTTTAATTTCATTTGCCGGAATAGAGAAGTTGTCTTTCTTTTTTTCTACTTTTCGCCTCTTTGTGATGGGTTCATTCTTTTTTTAAGGTTTATGGCATTGCTTTTAGGTGTTTGTATTATCTTTTAAGTAATTCCTTGTCTAATACGCTCAAAAAATGGATCTTCTGTTTCATAATTCGTCACTGCTACACTAGAAACTTGATGATATGTATGGAATTTCTTCTTTAATTTTCAATAAAATTTTTTGAGTCTCATTCAGTTTCCACCATTTTTAAACCGTTGTTCTTCGTGTGATTTAATATTTTTGATAATATTCGTGAAAATCGGTTAGTTTTTTTGCCAACATTGGGAGCATATTTCGTAAAATTTTGTTTTCCACAGGAAGGGGAGGCTAAAATAGAATAAAGCGTTTCTGTCAAATCTAGCATACTAGACGTAGTATATATTCCTCTAAAAGCCATTTATACAATAACTTTTGTTGTCAGTACATGCAGCTTATTAATTATTTTATTATCAGTTTTTATCAAATCGTTTGAATATGTCGTAATAAAATTTTTATGATATTATATTTAATTTAATTTAAAAAAAATCTCAAAAACAACTCTCTAAAATTAAAAGAAGTCTATTATTCCACAAAATTTTAGGAGAAAAACTGACTATTTTAGTCTGTTAATAATCATACTTCCATAGTCTATGTTGCACACAAATTTCGACCTGTCGAATATCATTTTAACCCTTTTTTATGTGATAAGTTCCTGGTGGAGTTTTTTGATTTTTGTTCATAAATAAGGGTTTTATATGTATTTGTAACAGTTTCCTGCGATTCTGTGTGGTAGCCCTGATGAGACCAACAAATAATCACATAAATGATCGGAGCATATTTTCAAATTCAGCGCAATGATTACCATGTCTCCAATTGCTGCATTGCGACTAAACACCAAAATGTTTTTTCAGCGGTGTTATTATTCCCTAATGCAGAATGTTTTCCAAGTGTTTTCATGCGTTTAAAAGAAGAACATCTTCCATCATCCGTACATCTAAATTTTACAATGGAAAACTTTTTTTTAGCATTTTCACACGGAACATACCTTATATATCCAAATACTTCTCAATAATATGTGAAATGGAATATTATGCACATTTCCATCAAATCCAAAATATTGGCAACACATTTTCTCGGCAGTTTCGTCCACAAACATAGGAAACAAATCATTTTATATACTATTCCAATCGAAATAAGTCTTTGCGAATTCCGAATATAGTTTTTGTGGAATTTGTGTTGTAAACAAAATAACAATTCCAAGAGTGCTTAATTAGCGACTAAAGTTAAAGCCTAACGGCATGTTGTTTTACGTTACATTCCGCTAAACAATTGGAAATTAAAGTTGCCACTTGGCCTAATCTCTCCAAAAAAGCTCGATCACAAGGTCGATCACAATGTAATTAAGCATTGCCGAAACGCGAAAAAAGGAATTCTCCATTTTCCACATCCAACGGAACTTTCTGATATTCAACCACATCTAAATTGTTCTGCATATGAAATTTGTCCATTTCATCGCAGTTTTGACGATTTATTCATCATAATGTGGACCTGACACAAGCCTATGTTTCAAATTTGCATATCGATGTGGTTCCACTATCCACAAATTGTTTGACAGAAATTGTTTGTTTTTGTTTTATTGGCTTAAAAAAATATACACAATATTTCTGTTCTTGAAAAGCATCGGGAGTGTGTTTTCGGTTTATTAAAAATTATTAAAATTATTAAATTTATTAAATTATGAGAAAAAAAGACAAAGTTCTGGTTCGGTATGTGTTTCACAGGTAGAAGAAATTCTGAAATATTTTGGCAATATCGAAAGAACAATGGAATATAGCTGAGATTATGGGAGCAGCATTTTATGGTTTAAGGGTATGGCTAGTTTGGAGATATATCCCATTTGAAATAGGTTTTTAAGAATCCTCGAGATCTCCTCTCAGGCCCCCAAGAAAATGATGAAACTATGCTCCAAGCTTGTTGGAAAATACTGAAGGATTTTTCACGAGTTTTATTGATTATAAGCTGAGCAAGGCACATAAAGATTTTCAATTTATTTAAAAGTGAAACAATTTCTTATAAAAGGGAAGAGGAAGGAGTTTCAGACAGATTCAATCAAAGTGGAAGTGGAGCCGGAAATTGTTATGAGAAAACAAAACAAATATGAAGAGTGACAGTCGAAAATAACTCAGAAGCACGAAAGCATTGCTATTGGAAGAAGCTAGCGAAAGAAGGAATCCATTGGACGGAAGACAATTGCTTTTGATGAAAGTTGACACGGATAATGCAGAACCGGGATAATACAATGGCTGAGCTGGCCATCTCGTCTAGTTCCGAAGATGTAAGTTTCATAATTGAAGAAAAAGAAAGAACAAATGAAGAGATGCAGGAGCAAAGAAGCATACAATGAGATCGAAAACGTATTAATTAGCTAAATTAGCGTATTGCGAAAAAAGACTGGTGCAAGAAGATAAACGAAGAAAAAGCGAAGCGTTAGATTCGCAAAGCTTAACGGAGGAAATAGATACAGAAAGCATATACAATGGTCTTGTAATCTTCAATTTCGCATTGTAAAACTTTGTGGATATTGGCAAGCATTTTTGAGAATTTCATTCGAAAATCAAGCCCTTACATTATGTGTTGTAAAAAAGATTTCACCCGTAGACACTAAAATATAGCTCAACATGCATATGCAACATGAAGAACCCAATTGCTTCAGGTATCAAATAGTTTGTGTTAAACATTATTTTAATCGAATTCCACTTTTTATTTTCCAAGGTAAATATGCAGACGAAGCAATTCGAAAAAAACATTTTTGAGAAAATTATTGAATTCTACACACATTATTTTGAAAATGTTGCAACATTTTGTACAAAGGAGATATGTTAAATTCTACACGTTTTCCAAAAAAAGTGTATCGAGTTCAATAATTTTCTCAAAAATTATTTTTTTTGTTGTGCTGTAGTTTATTTAGTTTTGCTGTAGTTTATTTCAAAGCTAACAATGTATGGCCCAAGAAGCTTAATTGCACAAACAAAAAAAATCACGAAAATTTCTCCAATTAAAATCTTAATTGAGTTTTAAAAAATATTCAATTCAAATTTTAATTGATTCAACATTTTTTTTAATTGAAACAAAAATCAATCACAAAAATTAATAGTTTCAATTAATTATTTAATTGGATTAATTCATTTTTTAATTGACTTTCAATTAATTTTTTAATTGATACTATCATTTCTGTGATTGAAGACCAAAAAAAAATTTTTTGTGTGATTAATTAAATGTTAGAAGAAATTGAGTTTTGAAATGCTTCGCTGTATATTTACCTTGAAAAAACAATTAGTGAGGGCAGAAAATCGAAGTTAAAATAAAAATTTGAGACCATCTATTAAGCAATTTCATTTATTGTTCTTTAAGATGTGAGGAATGCAATAGGTCCTTTAAGACTTCATATAACCTACATACGCACAATCTATCTTTTCCATCAACAAGAAGAGGATGGAATGCATGTATGCGAGATCTGCTCCCAAAAGTTTCCCCGGCGCAAATTGTTGGAATTCCACAAACCTACACATATTCCTAAAGATCAGTGGTCCTTTTTTGGTATGAAATGTCCAACACCAAGACGTAAGGCTCAGATATAATAGAGTAGGGTAATATTTTTTTAAATAAATTCTATTTTACAGATTCGCCAGTGAATACCTGTTAAAAACACATGAAAGTGTGCATAAAAGAGAGACGAACATATGTCACGTTTGCGCCAAGGAAATTAAAGACAAGTATTTATTCGAAAAACATGTTCGATTACATTTTGAGGATAGTGGGCCTAGAGTTAAGTGTCCGTATCCTGATTGTGAATCCTGGCTGAAGGATGAATAACTTAAAAGATCATCTTAGAAGACATAACAGGCGAGGAATTAATAACAAGTGCCCGGCTGTGAAAAGATATGTAAAAATAGGAAGGCATTGTCTCAACATAAACGCAATAACCATTCTAATAAGCAATACAAATGTGGACAATGTGATAAGGTTTTCAAGAAAGCGATAACTCTAAAGGTTGTTACTACTTTATGTTGTTTAAAAACCATTTACACGAAAATTGTATTTTTTTTCAGGAAGCAACAACATGTAATTGTGTCGACGCACTGGGATGAATTTGGTCTCCGCATAAAGGTGATCCAGAGCTTTATTGCGGAGACATCCAGTAGATTGGTATGCAATTTTGTTGTCAGAAAATGTTTGAAATATTTTAAAACGTACATTTAAATTATTTTTATGAAATAAATGTTGCATTTATACAATTTACTGGCTTAAATTTATCTTAGTTATGCACCCTTATATTAATAATATCACAAAATTAATGTTATTTTGAACCCATTACAAATTTAAGATTATTTTGAACCAATTCTAGATCGATTCCATTTTTCCCACTCCTCCGGATGTGATTTCTTTTTATGGGAATACATGTTGGCTTTGGAATTAAATGTTCTCGAGCAAAATGGACAATTATATAACGGATCTCCCGTGTGGCCAGCCATATGTTCCTTTAAACATAGATTTAATTATTATTGGAAGCAATTATTTTATTTAATGTAAAAAACTCACTTTTAGAGTCTGTTGACTTTTAAAATTTTTTTGGCACTCCTCGCAAGAAAAGTTTTTTGTAGGATGTGTATTTTTCAAATGACATCTAAGCGAATGTTTATTCTTACATATTCTCCCGCATTGCGGACATTCATACTGGCCTCTAACATCATGAAATCGCCTTAAGTGTTGCTTTACACTGTCTTTGTCTTTCAGCCATCTATCACAGTCTTCTCGTGGACATTTTATTCGTGGTCCAACTTTCTCAAAATGCTGGCGGACGTGCTTTTCAAATGCTTGCTTATCGCGAATTTCTTTTGCACAGACATGACAAATATTGGCAGCTTTGATGTGGCGATTCTTAATGTGAAGCTGAAGTGTATATTCATTTGCA
>PGFW01026497.1:13021-23163 GCA_003123925.1 Haematobia irritans
GCACGCTTCAAGTGATGATGCACAAGTAAAGTTACAATAAATTTTCGAGTTCAGAGAATAAACGATACAAAATTATCTACTGGAACTTATTTCAAGATAGTGGTCACTATTGAGTGAAATTATTAATATTAGTGTTACCATAGTTAACGTAAATAATGAGAAATTACAATTCAAGATACAAGATGTGAACAGATTCGTTAAATTCAAATTGTTGTAAAGTTAGATAGTATAAGACATAGGGAAAAAAATACAATGATGGTAGGAGAAAGTCGTTCATTTTCGTACTCCATAGTCATACAGAAACAGAGAGTGAGTTACAAACATCGATATTTTTTATGATTTTATTTTATTTAGGTTTTTTAATACATAACAATAAAGTAACTAAACGCCATTTCGTAGCGATAACTTTAAGTGAAGTGAATGAATTTTATATTTGAATTCATTTAAATTATATTTTTGAAAAATAGAATAGTACATACCACACAAATCATTTCTAAAATAATATTTTTTAACGGCCATTTTCATGAAGCTCCGTTGCTTATGGCTGCATATAGCGTCCACGGCCACAACTGCTTGCCCCTATGGTACTAAAGGAAGAATCCAAGAGAGAAATACGTCCTCGCCCATAACTGAGTACTGATCCGAACTCATCAGTATCGGAGTTGCCTTCGCCTTTAGAAAATGCTATGTCGAAGTGAGAGTTTTCTGGTTCTTTAGGAATTTTTTGTGAACGCGACATCCAAGGATTCCAACTGGCACATTCCATCATTTCATCATCATCGACACGTGGCTTATAAGTGTATGTTTCATTATGACGGGGTGGTGTTGAATACGAATCTGCAACTTTTTTCTTGGTAACGCGACTTCTACCCAATATTGGAAAATCAACATTATATGATCTGCTTACATCAGACATGGATTGATCATCGTTAATACCGGCAATGGGCTTTGTCAGATAAGTTGCTGTGGTTGCACCCGAAATGAAAGATTCATTATCAGAATATGTTGTAGAAGCTGGACTTACAATGGCATTTATATTAACATTGTAAGGACAGTGGCGACCAGGAATAAGGGCGATAGAAATATCTCCGCACATGTAATCGGCAAACATAAAACCCCATCGAGTTACGTAAGATTGTGTGCAATATTTGCTTTTGTCAATCTCTTCGTGGAACTAATCAAAAACGAAAAAGTAAAACAAATTAATTTTATATGATAACCATAAATTTTGCATAGATCTATCTCTCTGTTTGGAATGAAATCTTTATAAACAAATAAAAATCAACTTATTAATAGTTGGAGTAAGAGTGAACCGTATAAACCATAATCCATTCTCTTACCCAAAGTGAAAATACTTTGAGCACTACAGTTCACGCGGATTATGTGGAATTGTCTATAGATAGAGTTAGAATGAGGATATTTTGTACTAAACAGGCTGTCAGCTTTGTAGTGAGTCGATTCATTTTTGTTTGAGCCTGTTTCATAGGCCAAATAGCGTTAGGTTAGGTTAGGTAAGTAAAAGGCCACTGTGATACCACATTAACTAAAAGTACCTATTACGTATGTCCACTTCTACTTTTAATGCGCTTTACGGACTATCAGTTATTCCGGACGGAATGTCAGTGTTTGTAAAGAATCTTACAGTGTGCCGGATCGATACGACTTGTCGGAGTTGACTAAATAATCGGTAAATGTATTATCGATCCCATAAACATGCAGCAGTATCGATTATGCCTTCGGACTTAACTTATAATGTGCACAATATATGGGATTTGTTCGACACGAGCACTGTCGTCCGGAATAACTGATAGTCTATAAAGCGTATAATAGCGCTTACTTCGATTAGGTTGTTGATTCGCGGTTCAACTATTAAATTTACAGAAGAAACTTAGCTTATTCAATAAGCCATCAAAATTTCTTTTTCATATGAATGCTCAGACCAAAATTTTGATAATATGTACTCATTTTTGATAATCAATCTCAAGTGACTGATTTTCTTTTGAATGGGTCCTTGTTCGATATACAGAAACAGGGTATAAAATAAAAAAAAAAAAACATTTCGTTTTCGCAGACATGTCCCAGCTATAGTTTTTCTTTATTGGAACTGTCAAGAAAAAAATGTTTGCATAAAGAACCCTTAGGCTTGGGAAAATATCATGTACAAAATATATTTTATGGAAGTCAATACAATTATCGTGTTGTCTGATGTTTGTAGTGACTTCCATGTGTATAAATATTTACCTGGCAACCAATACCGGATTGAAATTCAAAAAAATCGCGATCAAAATATGCATCGGTTATATAGAAATTTGTTGGCTTTTCCAATTGTCCCGCTTCACATGTTGCCATTTTCAGTGTAAAAAACAAATTTTGAATAGAGTAGACATTTAGGTTGATATTTATTTGCAGTATTATCATCTTTTAAAAAGCTCAAAACAGATTCGACGACATGGACGCTATCTCTGTGAGTATAGACAGGTGGATAATCACCACTATCGGGATGACGTATAAAATTCAATATATCGTTGTATATTCTTCCCAATTCTGGATCACCTAAGGCATTTGGTGGTAAAGGAAGATTGGTGGTTGTATCAGAATGATGCTGGGCTTCATACTGATGACCATAAATGTTAAAGCCGGGATTAATAAGGGTTTGATAAATTGGGTGTACACCGCCTTTCAAAGAGAATTTGCATACCGCCGCGGATCTCAGCGGGAACATATAGGCCTTCTTTCATCGTTTTTGTAAAGTAATTGACCATTATAAAGAAGTGGGGAGTGTCCTCCAGTTGGTGCTTCAATACACTATTACGAACAATTGCATCTATATTCTGTTTTGCACGCACTTCCTTATTTTCTTGGTCTAATCGTTCCTTCTCCACCAGGGACAGTGATGCACCGGTACATGCTAACTTTTCTGGAGCATTGCGCCCAACAATTTTATTTTCTCCTTTTGCTTTGTCATTATAGGGAGCACGTTGTTGAGCATCCATTTCCTTCCATGCTTTGCCCGCCTCAGTGGTAGCTTCGGATATACTCATTCCCCTTCCATACTTATTTTTCCATTCGAGAGTGAAGATCATAAATCCATTACTTTTCTGTTGTTTAGGCGGCATTGAGTTCAAGGATATGATCGCACGGAATTTCCTAAATTAATTTTATAGTTGTAGGCAGATACTCCCTAATTCTAATATTCTCGCTAATTCTAAGTAACGGGATTTTGTCAAATAGAAAGTTGCCAGATTTACAATTGGTCAGCTATGGTGAAATAATTGCAGGTCGTGTTTTAAGAACAGCTGATGTCAATGAATTGTTGCCAATAAAGGTAAGTACCATGGCTGAACAAGAAGGTTAAATCATAGGCCCATATGATTACAATTTTTTTATTTCGACAAAATTTTAAGATGTCAAAATCATATGTTTATGGTGATTGCAGCTCACCAAATGACACTGCATAGCAGATGCATCTCAAACAAACTCGCGCATTCAATACTGGAGAATTGTTCAAAGAATGACTTGATATCTTGATAACATATTCCAGACCCAAAATACCACGCACATCAGTTTTTAAACTGCATCATAAACTGTTGAATAGATGGCGAAAATCCATTTGACTGACTTCCATTCTTAACTTTGGTGGGTATTATAGTCTTATTTGTCTCATATCGGCGTTCCTCGGACGAATTATCCACTTCACAATCACTCGTAGGTGACGCAATTAAATTTGAACCTTTATTTTTCTCTGATTTGAATTATTTTTTTTCAGGACAATTGAAAGAATAAATAATTGCCACTTTTACCAATGCCATACGATTTTGACTTCTTAAAATTGTAAACAATATATTGAAATTTGTTGTTTTTGTTATCGTGATTCAACCTCCTTATTCAGCCATGGTAAGTACTATGTTCGCTTTTCGCGGTAACTTTATTAAACAGTTCAATATAAAAGAGATAAATTAACTAAATTGATGTGCAGTTTCTTGTTCCTCTAGATTTCGGCAACACTTTACAGGAACATGTCTGTTTTCATTTATAATTTTGATTACTTCCGGAAAAGTAATCGCGAAAATAAAGCGATTTTCAAATATATTTATGAAGACGAATATATTTATGAAGACGATTATATTTTGATCGATTCTTGCCAAATAATGGGTGGAAAAGATCCAAGGAATTATTTTATATTTCTAAATTAACCCAATAAACACAAACGTTTGAAAAATACTAAAATTCAATATTTTTTCAAACATTTTTTCAAAGGATTAGGGTAATATTCAAGTTGAGAAATTGTTGAGAAAATCGCGTTCTCAACAAAAAACAGACATTACCCTCAACAGTAATTGTAATCCTCAAATTGAAATGCATCGCTACTCAATAATTTCTCAAACAGTTTTCAATGTGAGAAAAATAAAAAATTACCATTGTTGCGAATACTTTCAAACCACAATTTATATGAAAGTCAAATCCTAGTTCTAACTGAAAGTCAATACTAAATTTCTAGGGATTTTGTAAATTTTATTATTTTTTTCGTTAACAAATATAATAATCTTAAAAATAACATTAATAATATATAAAAATAATAATAATATAATACCAATCAAAATGTAATTATCTTATTAAACGTATTAATAAATAAAACTATGAATACAACTTAAAAATCTTTAACATTTTTACATGTATAATTCCATTTCCTCCATAATGTTGGTGTCATTAATATGCTGGCAATTTGAAATAATTACTATCGAGGAACTTGCTGACTTGTGTGTTAGAATAGATTCCAGCAAGAGGAAATCACAAAAATATCAAACTGATGACGGGATGTAAATTGATGTAATGCACATTTTCATCCAGAAGTTCTTGATATAGGAAATTTTGGCACTTTGGTTTAATTGATTGCACTTTGTAAAGTTTTCTGAAAAATTCTTTTCTTTTGTTGTTTCCTTCATCGGTTTTTCATCGGCCAACATCTTCCAAGAATATACCATTCAATGATTTTAGTTTTCTGCAAAACAATCGAGTTTTGTGATTTCCATTATGTTTTCATTTCACTTTTTATTTTGACTTACCAATTTGTATTTCTTCCATCTGACCACGTACTTCGTGATTTCCTCAAAAACGTTGGTGTTACAAAATTGTTGTTATTAAAATACTGGCAATTTTCAGGAACTTGATGTCCAGATAATTGAATATAAATTTCCAGCAATTTCAATTCACAAAATAACAAATTAAACCGATGATGCGATATAAATTAAACTATATCACATCGATAGTTTAATTTATATCGCATCATCGGTTTAATTTGTTATTTTGTGAATTGCGAATTATCATCCAGTAGTTGTTGATATGGAAAAGCATAAATACCAAGTTTTTTTGGTTGCACTTTGATTTATGGAAACTTTCTCTTCTCGATAAGCCACTACCATTTTTCTCATACGGCCAGACTCTAAGGTGTCCAGAATCAGCATCCAAATATTTTAGTTGTCTGGCAAAGAGATTTTGAGTTTTAGTGACTTCCTTAAAGTTTTCATTTTGTGTTTTAGTTTTACTTACCAATTATTATAAGCAATTTCAATTGATTATTAAAAAAATTCCACATTTTTGTATTTCTTCCACGAACTTTGTTGTCCAAAGTAGTATTGAAAACCATGTGGTTTTTTCGTTGCATTTCAGGGTAGTGTTTTGTCAAAGTTTTCTCCAATTATCTTCAACACATTTTCAAAGTTTTCGTCAACATTTTGCCAAATTGGTTGTAATTCGCAAACAATTTGAAGATGAATTGAAGATGAGCTTTTTCAAGTCAAGTTGAATTTATGTTGAAAATGATATTTACCCTCAAACTGAAGAGGTGTTGCATTTGAAAAACGCTCATCCTGTGTTTATTGGGAATTAATTAAAAAAAAGTAACCATGAAAACAAACTGGTTTTCAGCTTGAAAACTGAACATAGTACTCAGCTTTAAGGGTTGTACTGTTTGGTATTCAAGGTCAGTACTATGTTCGGTTTTCGAGTTTAAAATCACTTTATTTCGCTATTACTTTTTCTAAAACAATCAAAATTATAAATAAAAGTAAATATATTCCTGTTAAATCTTAATCTAATCTAGATGAACAATTCATAGCGTTTCAACTGGGTTAAATTATTAGCTTTTATTAATCGCACTAGTTTAATAAAGTAACCGCGAAAATTTCAACGCCAAAAGCTAGCATAGTACCGCCTTTAGGCCGGTATGCACCTCTAGCGAAAAATTTCATTCCCATAAGAAATGCATTGCTATTTTGCTAACGAAATTTTCGATAGCGTTCAATTTCGTAAGCTGGTACGCACCTCTAATGAAAATAACAGGGTTGTCAAAAGCATATTTTGGCAGCAAACATTTAATTTATTACAATCATTGTGTGCGTAAAAGTTTTAAAAGGTCTGTAAATAATAAACAATTTATTTGAGGAATATTTGGAACATATATTAACAATTTTTAAAAGCGATTAGCTGGTTTAAAATTTTGTGTACACAGCCCTGTTTTTTTGTTGTAGGCTTAAATAAATTTTTGCTACCGAAAATTTCGCTAGAGGTGCATACCGGCCTTTTCATGTGAAAATATCAAAGCGAAAAATCCAACAATTAAAATACTGCTGAACCAAAGTATTTACTCCATTAAGTTTCATAAAACAATTAAATTAAGAAATGTATTTGTCAAAAATTATGATTAGAATTCGACTTTTGCGTTTAATTTTTTGGTTATTTATCATAATATAACGCACATAAAATGAATGAATTAAGTTCGTTTCTACGAAAAACGAATATCTTCATCTATAGGTGAGTACTATGTTCGATTTTTTCACCAAAACACAAAATTAAAAGTACAAGTATATTTATGATGACGATTATATTTTGATCAAGTCTTGCCAAATAATGGATGGAAAAGATCCAAGGAATTGATTGCAAGTAATTTTATATTTCTAAATTAGTTAATTAAAAAAAGTAACCGTGAAAACAAGCTGGTTTTCAGCTTGAAAACTGAACATAGTACTCAGCTTATCTCTGTAAATAGGGTCTCAAACGCAGGGATGTTAACTTATTTATGCAAAATAATATGCCTGCCTATTTCTTCGTGCGAAAAATCCAAGATTATATAAATATGTGTTAGAAAATTTTCAAACATTTATGCTCAAAACAAAGATTTCGCATTTATTCCGCGCTGTTTTTTATATGGAGTATAATAGATTTTCGTGCGAAAACGTGATCTTAGTACTAGACTTAACGCGGAAACAAAAAAATTATTTTACTCAATTGATGCTCTAATGATCTCTCTTATCGGAATTTTTTCAAGAGTTAAAATCGTTACTATATTCTGTTTCTTGAAATTTTCGCGGTTATTGTATCAATCAACTACTTTCTTTTTCATCAAGATTTAACTGGAATATGTTTGTTTTCATTTATAATTCTGATTACTTTAGAAAAAGTAACCGAGAAAAACCAAACATAGTACCGACATTTCACGGAAATAATAACCGTAAAGTAATTTTCAACTAGGAGATCGAATATAGTAGTGGTCTTTCGTGCATAAACCCAAAGATAATAAACTTGAGGAAGATAGGAAATTAGCTTGCGTCATACCATGTTAGTTCCATTAATGTTTGTATTTTTTTCTTTGTTTTTGGTTTTTATTTATTTAATGAAAAACTTAATTTTCTTAATGAAACAATGTTAAATTTTAGGCAACAAAAAAATACATTTTCCCGTTTAAGAAAATTTATTTCGTGCACTAATTTCTTTTTATTTGCATTTTAATGCTATGTCAATACATGTCGTATACGCTTTTGGTTCGAGTATGAAACCAACGCGGTAAATGGTTTTATCTCCTCAGTAGCCACTTTCCTATCTTCCTAGAGTTTATTGTCTTTGCATAAATCGAGCTAACACTGTGGTTTTTGCATCGATTCCCAAACGTATATGTCATACATGGTAAACTTTCCGATCTTTACAAGGTCTAACGATCAAACCTATGGAGGCGGATGTATAACCAAACTAAAATAACATGAATTAAGAGGATATTGCGGATGTTAGCACAATTTGAAAGTAGAAAAGTGCTATTTTCCAGGGTCAAACTTCTTTTATACAGTTGTTCCCTTGGACATGTTTCATATATAAATGAAGAATAATTTATAAAATATTTTTAATTTCAAACTTTATTTCACAAATTAATTTTCTAAAAACGAGACAAACCCAGTTAACCGAGATAATTGGTGTTCGGAGCTAACAGCCGCCTTATTTGCATTTTTGCAAGACTGTCCCTGGGAACTACTCATCTGATTATCATCAATGCTGCTGGATGAAGATTCCTTGAGATGGTTTTGATAGACATCGATTGCTTCAATGAGATTTTCTCGCGCGATAGAAGAATATGCATTTTCAACAGTTCTAAGAACATTTCCTTGAGCAGATCTTAGTAAGTCATCCATAATACTTTTTATTTGTTCCGGCCATTCTCTTTTGATGTGCTTCAGAAAGTCTAAAATATTGTTGCTTATAAGTGCCCGTAATAGTTGGTGCATTTCATTGAGGTCCTCATTTTCGGCTTTGAGCTCTTGTGGAATACGTTTCCATAGAAATTTTGCGTCATATAGTTTATTTTGCACTAAATAGCAAGCAAATAACTTTATGTACAAGTTAGTGTCTGGAAATTGTTCTCCCAGTTCCTCCTGCTCCAGCTCCAATACGATATTCTCGTAGTTCACCATATTTTCCATAAACAATTAAGACTGTGCGCAACCCATAGCCAGGGTAACTTTATAACCGGTTAAATGAGCTATTTGACGGCGTCACAAACAGTTCTCAAAAGTGACACCGTAGATGTCAGTGTTTCCACATTGGACCGTTTAGGGCTAGTACTATGTTTGTGTTTCACAGATGAAAATCAAATATTTTTTATGTTAATCTATACCTACAATTTTGTTAATCTAAAGAAAAACGAATTCAAAAATATTTCTAATTTCAAATTTGCATAAAGGAGGGTATTAAGTTCGCGTTAATATAGTTTTTCAATTGTTGCTTTGGATCATTCCTCATGAAGTTATAATCATATATCTATGAAATCACTTTATACATTTTAAATAATGAAATGAAGGTATGTTCGATTTTCGCAACGGAAAGCTGTTACATTTCCAGTTAACAAAAATAATGATAACATGTGAGAACTATGTTCGGATTCCGCGTCGAAACCCATCTTATTTTCGCGGTTACTTTTTTTGAATGAACGAATTTAGAAGTGTTGCAATTAATGAACTGGATCTTTTCAAACCATGGTCGTCGAGTATTTACGATGATCCAGATAAACTTATACGTCTGCAAGGCGCATAAAGGTAAGTACTATGTTCGCTTTTCGCGTTGAAATTTTTGCGGTTACTTTATTAAAATAGTTCAATCTACCTTCTGTTTTCTTTTTGTGAATTGAAGCTCGAGGTCAGAGTTTTATTTTCTGTTGCTGTGTGGTAACAGCAACAGAAATGAGAGGACAACACCAGTGACATAGGTTTTAATTTTATGTATTTAATTTATTCCCGTCGATGATTTCCGAAGGAGATCGAAATATCGAAGTATAAAAATGAAACAGAAAATAAAACTCTGACCTCGAGCTTGAATTTACAAAAAGAAAACAGAAGGTAATAAACAAAAAGGTAAAAAAAACAAAAACAACAAACGTACATAGTTCAATATAAAGCAGATAGATTAACTCAATTGATGTGCAGTTTCTGTTCCTCTAGATTTCGGCAAGGCTTTACAGGAATATGTCTGTTTTCATTTATAATTTTGATTATTTCAGGAAAAGTAATTGCGAAAATAAAGTGATTTTCAACTCGAAAACCGAACATAGTACCCACCTTAAGGTACTAATGTGTTGTTAAATTATGTCGTGATCAACTGATTAAAATCGCCTGTATTTAAATAAATTAAAAGATTTTTGGTGTAATTTTTTCGAGTACTTTTTCTGAACAGGCTTTGGCAATACTGTATCGTCGAAGAGTCGTATTTAGAGCAAGAACGGCGAACATGATTTTCCACGTCCTCTGTAGTTTCAATTCACACGCGTTTTTCATAGCCGCATATTGTTATTTTTGATAGGCCAACAAGAAAAATAAATACGATAC
>PGFW01026497.1:59784-79928 GCA_003123925.1 Haematobia irritans
ATCGTTTTAAGTATCACCTGAATTGATTTCGGTTTTTATTTAAAAAAATGAAGAAAAACTTGGACTATGCAGTCCATTGTGACACTACAGGTGCACACATTTCTTTTATTGTGTAATTGGTGTGAGAACAATTTTCACCAAAACCCAATATTCCTGATATTTTCTTCATTTCATGGAAACTTTTATTTTTTAAGAAAATATTGTTTAAATTTTGGCAAATTAAGCCTTTTACATCATTTATTTTCTTAAAGAAAGAATTTCGTCTTTCTAATTTTTTTATTACTTCGCATAAAAACCCATAATTGTTCTGCACAAAAATCAATCAGCAAATTCCACGATTCGCAAAGATAACTTAACCGTGTCTGTTTTAGGATCACCGGTAAAAAACATGCATTTGCATGAGATTCCTTGGTCTAGTGATAACTATTAGAATCGATACGCGATTCCAGGTTTGTTCAGCAGAAGGTTATAATTTGGCAAGTTCAATCATAAAACATTGTAACAAGCGCACTGAAAAACCAATATGATTTTCAGATCTTGAAATCTTATTTGAATTCGAAAAAATATCCAATAAAAACTTTAATGGCCTTAAATAAAAGAAAGATTAATTAAATTTTGGGTCAAATAATTTCATGGCCAAGCCTTTATTGAAAAAATGCCGTCTTTAGAATCTCTTTATTTTTGTTTATATATATATTACGTGTAGTATAAAAATCTATTATTTTTTGAACCGATCGGTTTCCGCTGGATGGCGTTAGAAATATGATATTTCGTGAAATATAGCCTCACCAGAGAGGCTACAATTTTGGCCAGTCGGCGTTGCCGCCGATTAAGCATTAGCGTAGCTAGACAATTTCCCTAGGGGGGCTATAGCCCCCCTAGCTAAAAATTTATAGACTGAACTTATAGGTTCAATTATTGTTTTATTTCATAAAAAAGAATACAAAAATAGACATCAAAATAATATATAATAAAGCAACTAAAAGTAGTTCCACACTTTTCCCAGCAAAAAAATTGGGATTTGTTTTAAAGGTACAACTTTAAAAGCACTTCCACACTGAAAAAAAGCATACCCGGTTCCAAAGATTTTGCCTTTACTTTAAAAAATTTGGTATTGATTCCGAGCCAAAGAAGCGGAGAATACAAGTAAGGATACTTTTAAGACACAATTCTCTTTTAAAATCCGGTTTTGTGTACTTGCTTCTAGGAAGAAAATTTTAATTTTTCGCTTTTTCAGCTTTTTTTCTTCATATGCTATAAATCCTTTAAAAACAAGTTAACGACGACTTTTTTTTCCAAATTAAGACTCGACTTCTAGTAAAAATAATGCTGTGTTTCAAGTAATAAACGTCTTTAAAATAAAGTGTTGAAAAACATGTCCTATATTTGAACGATTTTTTGCTTTGTAGTCAAGATGCAAAAATACAACAAATTTAAAGACAATTTCATTAAATTTAAAGATTTTTTCTAAATTATTAAAGTCAAGTTGACCTTAACATTTTTTCTTTCATGTTATGATAAAGGGTGATACGGTCAAAATTTGGTCAAGGGAAAACGCGTGTAAATCGGTGAAATCGTTTATTTAAAAAATCAAATTAAATTTCTTTTTCAAGTTCAATTAGTATAAAATTCAGGAAAAATATTCAGTTAGCTCTTCGCTTTTCCAAATCCGAATTGCCGGGCCTCACGCCTGACACCTGCCATTAGATTTGTACAGCCACCTTGTCCACCTTTTTCGCCGCAGAAAGCCAGTTTGCCTTGAACTGCTCTCGTCCTTACAGTTTTTTTGTCTTCTTTTAGGTTCCGCTTGACAATAGCCCAGTATTTCTCAATTGGCGGAGCTCTTGGCGTGTTGGGAGGGTTTTCCTTGTTTGAACCACCTGCACGTTGTTGGCGGCGTGCTACACTCCATGGCCTTTTTACCGTAATGGCCAGATGCCAAATCCGCCAAAACAGTACGGAACAACCGGTTTTCTTTACGGAATAGCGGTGACCAAATTTTGACCGTATCACCCTTTAGTTGGACACTTCATACATTAAAAACAGCAGCTGATGGCAGAGCAGGACATTTTTGGACATGTCCTGGATAAACGAGTCCGTCATCCAGTAATAAAGGAAAGTTGAGTATCAGCCGACAAAATGAGTCGGCTTCCATATGAAGGGGGGTATACTAACTTGCCATTCCGTTTGTAACACATCTAAATATTGTTCTCAGACCCCATAAAATATATATCTATTCTGAGTTGATCAAGCGATGTCCTCCGTCCGTATGTATAAATTACGCTAACTTCTAGCTATGGAATTGAATCTTGGTATAAATATTTGTTGTTATTGATGTAGGTCCGATGCTGGTGACATTTCTGAGTGTTTCAAAGCTTCTCTAAGTGGTTTCACTGCAATGTGGAACGCCGTTCGGACTCGCTATAAAAAGGAGGTCCCTTGTCATCGGGCAGCACCCAGTGATAAGGGAGAAGTTCACCACTGTGGTATCCCAATGAACTGAATAGTCTAAGTGAGCCTGATATATCGGACTGCCACTATACCTAACCTAGGTCCGATGATATTGGCAATGTGTCCCCGTATAAACCGATGCCAAAATTTGACTTACGGAGCCTCATGGAATAGCAAATTACATCCGATCCGTGATATGAATATATGCCCTCTAACAACAGTGCAAACATTTTTCCATATCGGTCCATAATTATATATAGCTCCAATATAAACCGACCCCAGGATTTACTTTCGGAAGACTCATGAAGGAACAAATTTCATCTGACCCGCTTGAAATTTAGCCTTCTAATTACCATGCGGAAATTGGATCATATGGGTTCATAATTATTTATAGACTGCTTAAGAACTAAAGACGCTTATATAGGTCAGAGAATGAAGCCGGCCCATTTTTATCGGCGGCGGTTGACAAACTAAAATTTTGTCTCCGCGGCGGGCGGCTTAGACAACTAAGCCATTATAATATTTCTATTCGGCGGCGGACAATTATCCATTATAAAATCAATTTGAAGTTATTCGAATGGTAATTAGATTATTTGTACAACTTACAATAAAATTTACATTTCATTCAAATTTTCTGAGCTAAATTTGTGCAAAATTATTGTAGCATCTTGAAATCTTGATTGCTTGTGGAGCAAAAGCAAAAAGATAACGACAATTAATAATACATTTTTCTGATTTAAACCGATATTTTTGATTAATTGACGGCAAAATTGTAATCGAGATGAGTCGACTTATTCGGCGGCGGCGTCGACTGCCAGAAAATGGTCGGCGGCGACTAAAATTGGTGGCGCGACTCGGCGGCTACATTCTCTGATATAGGTATTTATTTTGCCTTTTTTTATTTAACATATACTTCATATCAGAGAATAAAGCCGCAGAGTCGCGACGCCGATTTCAGCCGCCGCCGTCGAATATGTGGACTCCTTCTGCCGACTAGGCGCCAATTAATCAAATATATTGATTTAAATCAGAAGAAATGGATAATATACGGCCAATCTACTCAAATTTCTCATTACAGTACCACACACCTCAAAAAAAAAATCGCTTCTTTAACATATGTTCCAACATAGTTTGCAGGAAGCAATATATTATTGGATACTG
The DNA here is from genome assembly GCA_003123925.1 of Haematobia irritans. Classification (NCBI taxonomy): domain Eukaryota; kingdom Metazoa; phylum Arthropoda; class Insecta; order Diptera; family Muscidae; genus Haematobia; species Haematobia irritans. The sequence continues at coordinate 63,397 of PGFW01026497.1, forward strand.
CCGAAACATTAATATGTTTGTTTTATGTGAACATATTATATGTTTGGAAGCATTTTGAGCCAAAAATATTATATGTTGTAAGAAATTTTTCCCAAAGACGATTGTGCTCATTGCCTAACATACTTGTAATTTTCGCTTCCACGAAATATTTTAGTTCTTGGCACCTTTTCCTGTAATTACAAATAAATGATTGAAGAAATTAATTCACTTTTAATATATTTTTAAAATTTTACCTTCGCCTGCACGGAGAATCGAACCGAGGACCATACAGTTTGTAAGCCAACACACTATCCACGGGGCTACGTACTGTATATGGTCACCAGCAGATAATTATCGTTATAAGTTACATTTATAATAGGCATAGTTTGCAGCGCGCCCACGAGCCCATGCAAACATAAACATTGTTTTAACAGAAAACATACATTTGTTTTGCCACGTGGAGCAGTGTTAGCATGTCTGCCTTGCATGCAAAGGGTCGTGGGTTCAATCCCTGCTCCGACAGAACACTTTTCTTTTTTTTTTTTTAATTTACACATTTATATTTATACTATATTAAATTTTTATAATGAAACTTCGAAATGTGGGTTATTAAAGATTTATAGTCAGTAACAGTGCTTGATATAAACGAAATTGGCGGATAAAATATTATGTTTTTATTGCAAAAATAACAATTTTGTAACAAAAAACTGTTTTTGGTACAAAACTTTAATATTTGTAAGGAATTCAAAGAAGAACGTGGATCCGAGTATAAACATACATATATAATTTTATAATATAAACATAAATTTATTTAGGCGTGAACAATTTTTTACTAGCATTTAACACCATCGCTTTAAACTTTTTAAATTGTTTTAGCTGCAAAACTGGAACTTAATGCCCGCTTTTATATTTGAAGGTGTCCGTCAACTCCTCGTGGACTACTTATTAATAAAGAGGAACTAAACTTTGTTTTTATACATTTTACTGTGTAATTTTTCACTTTTTCCTCCTTATTTCATTTTACTGTCCCAACTCTAAAAAGAGTATAGCGCCCTTTCGTTATTTTTTATGAAGACCTCTGATTTCTTTTACCGAACCAAAAAAAAATTTGTGCCCATAATGCCAAATGAATAAACAAACACATGTCCACACATACATAAAATGCTGCTCTCCAAGGTGAAAACATATGCTTTTTGTTTTTCAAATGTCTATTTCATTGTTTCCGAATGTCTATCTTTTATTCAAATTAAATAATATTTAGACTTATAGCATATCAAAATTTTTGGCATTATCATAAAAACAGTTTTCCGAACAACATACAAGCGGTTTCACAGAATGTCTCATGTTTGATGTCCTTTCACCTGTGTGTATGTTGATATCTTTCGACACACTCTACCCGGTTTCGCATCATTATTTCTTTTCTATTCTCGCTGTTGAACATAGAAAAATATCAAACATAATGTTATGTTTAGTCGAAATTTGTAAATTTAAATATATGTTTGCATTCACACATATGATTTTTATGAAACATTCAATCGTCCCAAACATAATATATTGGTAACATTATTTAAACATAGATGTCCCAAACATTTTAAGTGTTCTAGTTAGGAACATTACAGTTTGACTTAAATATATTGTATTTAAAATTGTGCCCGCAAAAACACATTTTTGTTTATATCGGAACATATGAAAAACATATTTTTTTTCTAAAAGTGCAACTTTACTATTTTTATTGTAACTAATAAATTGAACTTTTGCAATTTTTTCTTGTATTTTAACATAATACAAACCTGTTTCCTTTCATATTTAATGTTTCCCATTTTAGAAAGTAAAAAAACGCCATCCATGAAATTAGAATAGCCACTAAAAATGGCACACTAATGCCTATATCTCCCAAGACATCATTATGTCTATACACAACCTAGCTTAAGTTACTTAGTAACTCACTGTTTTAATCTTTTCTCTGTCAATGGAGAATGGAGAGGGGAATACAAACATCTGGGACAAATGTTGTGTACGAATAATTCGTTCCCCAAAGTTGTCTCATGTCGCCGTCATAGTCTAGTGGGCAATTCATGAGGCCGCCATCTGTATCGTAGATATCAACACTTACGTTTTTCTCCTGATATAAACGTACTAAAACGGAGCAACGCTTTACATATCTAATTGTGTCTAATCAGCAGCCAACTACAACGAGATACTAATTTTTTGTTTGTTTTTACGTAAACCCGACCAATACGTTCTGCTTTTTGTTTAAAAAAAATAATAATAATGCGAAATTTTGTATAGATATAAGATAAAATATCTTGAAATAGCAAAATAAATACAGATTTTCAATGCAAAAGGGACATTTTATCACTGTGTATTTTGTTTAATAGACAAATATGTATTTTATTTACTTTTTCGCTTAATTAAAATGCAATAGGATGCTTAAGGCAATGTGTACAACCAGTTACAACTGTCCAGTAGCCCATATATTACAATTGAGAGATATGAAATATGTATAGGGTAGCTGACATTAAGTGTTACCAATACTAACGAGACCATAATATTTTGTGTGATTCCATCACTTTTTGCAAGCTCCAATGTAATCTGACGGTATATTTGAACCCCATTCCCGGCGTACACCTGAAAAACATATTGTCGTGAAGCCGAATATTACATGTCCTTAAAATACGAGTGAGCAATTTTTGCTTAGCATAAAAATGCATTTCCTCCTGATATAAATTTTTTTTCCATTGTCCAAAAGTCGAATAAACTTTTCAAATGAAGTCGTTTTGTCAGTTATAGTTAAAATGAATTTGACGCAAAAACTATGGTATCTTTACATGAAGAGAAAAATTTTGTTTGACTAAAGGTCAATTTTGACTTTAATAATTCTGAAAAATTCTTCAAATATAATGAAATCATCCCTGAATTTGTTGATTTTTGTATCTTGACTATATAGAAAAGAAGGGCGTTTCCAAAAATAGGAATGAGTTTTCAATACCCCTATTATTTTAAAAAACATATTTTAACATGAAACATTTGAAAGCATTTCTATTTGCAGTCAAGTCTGAATTTGGAAATTTAAGATTTCGTTACACGTTTTTAAAGGATTTTGATAGTACATGAAGAAAAAAACTGTAAAATGAGTAAATTAAAAGTTGCTTCTTAAAATCAAGTACGCAAAAATCAACTAAAAGAGAATTGTGTCTCGAAAAAAGTATGAAATATCCAAATTTTTGAAAAAGTATAAAAGGTACTATTTTGATTGAGAATGTACACTGAAAAAAATATTGTCGTGAGGTCAAAGATTTCATGTCTTTAAAATACGAATGCAAATTTTGCTTAGCGTAGAAGACGCATTTCTCTAATATAAAGTTTTTTCCTTGTCCAAAAGTCGATAACTTTTTAAATGAAGTCGTATTGCACCTTAAAATTAAGTGATTTGACTTAAAAATGGGTATCATAACATGAAAGAAAAAAATGTTTGGGGGCTAAGTAGAGTCTAAAATTTGGAAAATAAAAGTTGTTCGTTAACTACGTTTTTAAAGACTTTGATAGCATATGAAGAAAAAAGGCTGAGATAAGCGAAACTTAAAATTTGCTTCCTAGAAGCGAAGAAACACAAAAATCAAATTAAAAGAAAAATGTGTGCTAAAAGTATCCTTACTTTGTATTCTCCGCATTTTGCTCGGAATTCAATACCAAATTTTTTAAAAGTAAAGACAAAATCTTTGGAACCGGTATGCTTTTTTTCAAGTGTAGTTTTTCAATTGTTTTTGGTTTTCAATACAGACGTCCGAATTTTGAACTCAAAAAAAGTAAACAGTTTTATTCTTAAATTGTTCGTTTACAAAACAAAACAACTGTTGGGATTTCTACACACAAAAAAATTTTTCATCAAAATATTTCCAATTAAAATATTTATTTATTTATAAAAATATTCAATTAAAAATTTAATTGATTCAACAAATTTTGTAACTAAAAAAATCAATCGCGAAAATTACTAGTACCAAAAAATTTTTTAATTAGATCTTTTATTTTTTTAAATTTGAATTTGGCGATTGATACTATCATTTCTGCGATTGAAGACATTTAAAATTAATTGGATCAAAAGTTGTGTATAACAAATTTTGAATAAGCAGGGGTAGTAAAATGATGGGAGGTCAACTTTTGATTAAGCAGGAGTAGTGAAATTGTAATTTCCTTACCCACACTAAAAAAAGTTTACTTGGATCCAAAGATTTTGACCTTCTTTTAAGGATTTTTTGTATTGGATTGCCGAAGCCAAAGATGCGGCTTCTATTAAAAATGAAGACATTTTTTAGAGGGCCTCCTGCTTTAAATCTAAGGATCGATAAATTAAAGATTGGATAAAATTTGGCATTTATAAGAATTTTATTCTCCTGTTTGCGATTATATTAATAAAGGTATTCATGTACAAACAAATTCCAGTTCCAATAAATCCAAATTATGCCCAAAGTACTTCAAGTAAAAATGTTTTATTAATGCTAAAAAAAAAACTTTAAACCAAAGATGCAAATCCTTAAAATAAGTCTTAGCCTATATTTGAAGTATTTTTATCTTGATTTAAAAAATTCAAATATGTTCAGTTGAGTTAAGACGATTTCTTTAAAATTGAAAATGATTTTCCCTTTCATTTAAGGAACATTGTCTACTTGCAAAGATCTACAACTACATACAGAGGGACAAAAAATTCAAGAATTGTGTGTCCTAAATTTAATCGAAAAAATTTTTTGAAGCAAGAATTATAAAATTTCTTTAAATTAAAAATGTCCATTATTTTAAAAAAATTTGTAAAAGTTGCATAATCTTGCTTCCATATTAGTCAATATTTTTTTCAGTGCAATAAACACATGGAGGAATGAGCGTTTTTCAAATGCAAGCAACTATTTCAGTTTGAGGGTAAATATAATTTTCAATATAAATTCAACTTGAACTTGAAATAGGCTTTCAATCTTCAATAATCTCTTCAAATTGTATATGAATTGCTTCCAAATTTGCCAAAATGTTGACGAAATCTTTAAAAGGGTGTTGAAGATAATAAGAGAATAAACTTTGACAAAACACTAACTAGACCAAAATTCAACGAAAAAACGCGATGCGGTTTGCAAATACTTGTTTGTGCAACGAAAGTTCGTGTCGAATTGGAAGAAAATAGAAACATTGAAAAGTTTAGACAAAATAACTAAATTTACTCGAGCCGATAATACGTTTATAATAATAGGTAAGTGAAAATATAAAAATGAAATAAAACTTTAACCCTTCGATGCGACGCCTAAAGTGCCTTGGGCAACTTTTGTGTTTTGAGACTCCACTGTCAGCGTTGTTTATTGTTCATAAACACATGACGGTATCGAAAGCTACAAGGTGTTTTTCTTCAAGATTAACGAAAAATCAGTTAATTTGGTTGTCAATTAGGCAAACATTTTTTTCATTAATATGTACGTGTCTCAAGAAATAAAATATTGCGAATTTGGAAACGATTTTAATAAAAATGACATTTTTTCAAAAAATTCATTACACAAAATATTGAAAGTTATTAAATCTGTTGTAGTACATAATCAAATAAAATATTTGTGGAAGTCCAAATCTTAGAATTGCAAAAAAAACAACAAGTGGGAAATTTTTAAATTGAAAAGTTGCCGCACAGGCAAACTTTTGGGCAATTGTGGTAAGTAAAATTACATATTTTTGGACATGAGACCTAGAGAAAAAAGGTGAAAAACAATGATAATTAAAGCAGATTTTGAGATTCGATTGGATGTCCAGTGACGAGGAATGTGGGGCAAAGATGTGGAAAACATATCTGCAGTGCTGAGGAGGAATTTGAAAAGGGAAATCGTAAAAAGGAAGAAAGCAAAGATATCTGCCCTTCTTGGAAACATACTGGTGGATTAGCAACGAATATTGTCGCTTAGGCTATACTTTTGGTTTTTTAGACCGCGATTAAACTGGCATCGGGTTCAGAAAACAAAAAGAAAACAAACATTCGTAAATCTCGCATGGTCAACGCGGGAAGCCGTGAATGAAATTTAAACTAAAATCTAGTGAATGTGCGTGAACGGGACTAAAACAAAAATGTGTCGATGGGCATGGGCAAAAATCAAATTGTGTTTTGTGATTTACGTGAGTAAAATTTCTTCCGGAAATCAGCTCGACGATAAATTCACGTTCACGATCCATTCACCTCAACGATAAAATTTTGCGTTGCAGCGAGATAAAATTCCACAAATCCACTTAAAGACAGAGACAGAAAAAAAATCGTCCGTTGCCGTTTGATTGTGAATCATATTGAAATTTTGCTAATGATTCGTCCGTGAGTTATGAATATAAGCTTACTGAAATCAGTTAACTGCAGCGCAGTCATGAGGTTTGGTTCCGTGAATTCAGCAGCGACAAATTCGTCGTGTTCTGAAAACTAAACTAAACTAAAAGTAATGGATTCTACGTCTTGAAAAACTGGAATTGGCTTCAAAATAGTTTTATAACAATTTGTAAATCAATATGAAAAATTAAATCAACACCTAGAGAACGTCACTAACTTAAATCTCTTTGGCAGAAAATTAAAAATCTTTGATGCTACCATTTCTTGGAGACATTAAGAAGCTAGACGCGATTGAAAAAATGAGTGGCTTATCGACAAGAAAAAGGTTTTCCAGAAGCATTCCAAACGCAATTAAAATTGTTAAAAACTTATATGTTTTCAGCATATCAAAACTTTGGATAAATATGAGCATCAAGGAATCGTCTTGTTTAGTTTACATCCTATATATCAGTTTAAAACTGATACTTTGGGATTCCTTCTGCTGGAAATCTATTCTAACACGCGGTCCAGCACGTTCCTAATTTCAAATTGACCGTATATTAATTAATTTTAATGCAGTTTTATGACAAAAAACTACTTTGTAATAAAAACCGTTCTTTTTTATAAATGTTTTCATTCTGTTAATTTTTTTGGCACACAATTTGAAATTGTTTGACATCTATATCAGCTGACGATTTTTTTCTTTTCAGAAGAGAGCCATAATTCGTCCCTCTTGTATTTCCTACTCTGTGTAAAAATTTCACCGTTCACACCGAAATTGAGATGTTTGATGTTTGACAGTTGCATATGGAAACTTCGAAATTCGAATTTACTCCAAACATTCAAATATATTCACATCTTTGTTCAAAAGGTAAAGGAAAAAATATTTTTTAAGCTATTTTCACATCCCTGAATATTCTTACCAAGCCTTTGTTTTAATTTCGTTTTTTATGAATTTATTTCAAATAAATTGATTATTGAATCAGAGTGTGTTTAGTCAGAGCATATTCAAAATTAAGGGGGTTCACATTCTAAGAAATTTTGACCGGTGTTTTTTGAAGAAAACTTTGAGTTTTGAAGCATGCTCAGTTCTAAGTAATTAGAAGAACGCTTTAAGCAATATAGTCCAATAATTGAAATGTGTGAGATTGTCCAATAATCTGAATGACGATGTGTGAATAACGAAGGCAGCTGTCTTCCTCCTCATTTCGGACAACATTTTCTATAACACCATAAAACAATTTTCCATAAAAAAAATGAGTAATGTTAGATTAATAATAAGGCCATTATATCTTTTAAATCATGTTTAAGGGTATGGCTATATGTACTTCGTGAGCAGCGACAGTAACTGGAAAATGCTTGCCGATTCTAAAAGATTTTGTTTTTCCCACTAATGATTTTGTAATGATTCCGATGCAAAAGAAGGCAAATAATTGCACATAGGAATGTATTTAAGAAGCAAATTCGCCTTTAAAATTTTGCGTTCTTTATATTAGGACAGCAAATGCTTGATTTATAAGTTTTTCTGTCTTTTTTCTTTATGTCATATCGAAGTCCTCCCTAGACATATTAAGCCCACATTGAAATTCAAATTCGATTTCACGTACAAATTATGCATTTGTTAAGGCCAAAAGCGTCTTTAAATAAAGCCTTTAAAAATTCCTATTTCTGATATACGTTTTTTAGCTTTATAGTGAAGTTCAAGAATCATCGGACTATAAAAAGGCGAACTTCAATAAAATACGAGGGCAGTTCGGAAACTTCTTAGCAACAAAAAGCGCGGTATAAACAGAAAAAAGTTAAGTGTTTTGGAAACTTCCATCTCTGTTATGAACACATGTTAAATTTTGTTTCGATCTGGCAACTCCTTCATATAGAGACACATAGACAAATTAGAAGAAGACGCATTCTTGTCATTGCAAAACTGAAGCACCAGAGGACTCTGCCAACAAATTATCATGAAGTTTGCGTCGACGTGTCTCTCAAATGTAATGCCGTTTGCGTCTGAAAATATCATAACATTTGTGTTTTTCATAAATTTTTGAATTAAAACCCATAAAAGCAATACCAAAACGATTATAGAAAATTAAAATAAAACGTATGTGTGTTAAAGCGAATATTTATTATGGTTTTAAGTGAATATTGCTGTTTTAATTTATTCCTGGGCAGAGCTGCCTTTGAAAAAATTGACAAATAAAACAATTTTTTTCTCATAGCCCTCTACACCTTGACATTTGTTTTCTCTTTATAAGAGCACAAGGCTTAATCTTGTTATTATCAATTATCGTTGGAAACAGGTGTTAAAAAAAGACGCATCCGCAATTTTTTTTTCAATGGACGCATAAGAATGAGCATTTTTCAAGCTTGTTTGGATCATTTTAAGCGAACTAAAATGGATTTTAAGCGTCGTTTCATAACTGTTGATGAGGCATGGATGCCACCACTATACTCCCAGAGACAAAAAGAACAATCCAAACAATGGACTGAAAGCCTGAGGAAGTGCCTAAAAAGGCAAAAACAAATTCAATGCGGCTGTAAGGTTATGGAACGGGTTTTGGGACTTTCAAAAAGGTATTTTATTGATTATGGCAGGCAAAAGGGTAAAACCAATAAATTCAGAGTACTATTGCAAACTTTTGGTTGCAATAGCATTTCAATCTGCCTGCAAGAGCATTTCAATCTGGTCTATAAATAGATATGCTTGACGTATGCATTACTTGTGTGCACACGAAAACATATTTTTTGTGTTGCAATCACGAAAATTATATTGATCCAATTAACTTTTTTAATTGAAAATGGTCCTTCATCACAGAAATGATAGTAAATCAATTAAATAATTAATTGAGAGTCAAACAAAAAATTAATTGATTCAATTAAAAAAGTAATTGATACTATTAATTTTCCTGATTGATTTTTGTTTCAATAATTGAATCGATTAAATTTTTAATTCAACAAACTCAATTAAGTCTTTAATTGGAAAAATTTTCGTATTTTTTTTGTGTGTGTGTGTAGGAAGTAGGGTTTTAAAGCTCAAAAATGTCTACAAAAAAATGCAAATAGTGTTCTGAAGATCAGAAATCCAAAAAAACGGAAAGATAATACTCCACTTATATAGTATCACTAGTTACCGCTTAGTTTGTTGGCTGATTTGTGATATTTTTCAATATTTTGTCAGCGCTCTCGATAAACTTTTGTAAATTGGATGTTGGTATCAGGACGTCTGAGTCAGGGATTTTATTGAGATTGTTGTTATTACTCTGAGACGGTTGTTGTTGGTTTTGTTGTTGATGTGGATTATTTGAGTGGGATTGTTGTTTGAGGTCTTCAGATGATTTTTGTTGTTTAACTTCGCCGGTACCGGATGCTACACCGGTACCGACAGATGAAACAGAATTATTTATATTCACTGAAAATAGAAAAGAACAAAATTGTTACAAAGGAAAATTCATATACAATATAAAATAACTTTAATTTTAAAAGAAAAACGACCTATACATCTGTACCTCTTCCTGTGGCTTATCCAATACCCAAAAAAGTGAACCCACCATGAAAGAAAATGTAACTTTATTTTAGAAATTTTTAATAAATTTTTAACAGCATGTGCCAAATAAGTAAATACGTTTTTTTCAAAACTGAAGAAAATTCATTAAAAATAATAAACTTTTTTCTGTTGTTTAATAAAATGTCATATGTTGAAGGAAAACAATTGGATTTAAAAATTGTTAAAAAGTCTTTAGCGTTGTACGATGTTCAAGTAAAATTTACTCATTTGAGAGACTTATGACTAAATTTAAGCAAACTTTTTCAATTGTTTAGGAAAATTGAAGTAATTTTTATTTTTTATAAAATCTTGTACACTATATTTATATACAACTTTATTTTTTTATTTTTAGTTCTTGTGCATTAAAGTTGCAAAAAATTATTCAAATAAGGAAACATTTGCTCACAATTGGGCAAAATTTAACAAAAATCAACTATCTTCAATGAAATAAAAATAAAGTTCAGTTTGCCAATTAACGCTCGAAATTTTTGAGTGTAAGGTAATGATTTCAAAACCGTTATTTAGCATCAGTCGACGGGTTCCGCTCGATTTTTATTTTTTTTCGATTTATTTTATTCGTTTGAAGTTTTACACACAATGAGGTATTCTATTTTTTTATTGCAATATGCGATTTGATAAAGTCACAAATGTAACACTAACTAGACAAAATACGCCCATATAACATTTTTTCTACGCTCGCCCGCTGCACATTTCGAACCATGAGCAGTTTTCTTGGGGCCATTCGCAGATGGAAAAATCGTTCGGTACTGAAAAAAAATTCCCCTGCTCCATAAGGATTTTGACTTCTCACAAATGCGTTTCCTAGCGTAAGAAGTGAAGAATTATACGAAGAATATATTTAAAACCCAATTCACATTCAAATTTAATTTTAGTGGACATTATACTAGGACACAAATCTTAGTTAATACGTTTTTCCCTTTGATTTCATCATGTAATATCAAGTTTCCTTCATAAAATATGTTAACCGATACAATTAAAAATCAAATTAATCTACTAACTCACCGCCGCACAGGCTTCGAAAACGAGCAAAAAAATGATTGTGCTGATGATGTCATAAAACCTTCGGGCTCCAAAGTTGCGCTAGTAGGCAACTTCAAATGTTTAAGAACTGACGATCAGTGTTGTTTTTGGTTTTGTTCGTGTAACAGTGTCGATATCGAAAGCTACAAGTGTTATTTTTAAGTAGAATAAAAAACATCTCATTTGGTTGTCAATTAACTAAGTTTTTTCATTAAGTACTCGCGTGTCTCAGGACAAATAATATTAGCCAATTTGCAAAAGATGTTCGTAACAATAACAAAAAGGGTTTACTTTGAATCCAAAAGATTTGGATCCCTTCCTTGAAGGATTTTGGTATTGATTTACGCGAGGGCCAAAATGTGACTTCTCTTTAAAATAAAAGACGTTTTTAGCGATCTATCTGGCTTAAATTCTAGGATCAATAAAATTGAAATAAGAATACAGATCTCATTTATAGAATTTCATTCTCTGTTTGCGATAAATATTCACATAGTATTGTGTGTGCATAAGTAACGCATTAGAGCGAAAAAAAAGATCAAAAGAACAAGGAAAGTCTAAAGTCGGGCGAGGGTCGAAGACAAATTTCTTTCCTGCTCAAAGAAATTTAGACAACAAAGTTCGTTTTCTCAAATTTGCTTTTCGCTGTAAGGAAGTGTAATTTGGAAAAAGAATATACTTTTTGTGATAAACGTTTATTCTTTTCCAGGTTGAAAAAACAATTTCATAAAGACAAGCTAAAAAAAAACATTGTTTTCTTGCTAATTGCATTTTCCCTCACATCTTTCTCAGCATCCACGAGGTTTTTTAGTTCTTAACACGCTTTTCCCTGTAATACGCAACAAATGGTAGAAGAAATTATACGATTTTTATAAATTTTAAACATTTTTTACCTTTCGCCTTGGACGGAGAATCGAACCGCGGACCATGCACTTTGTCAGCCAAACATACCTAACCACTGAGCTATGTTACCTGTTATGGTCATCCGAATAGAATAAATATCGCAATATAAAGTTTATATTTATATGAGCATAGCTTGCGCGTGGCCCACGAACGCGAATAAACAAAGTTTATTTAACAGAAACAAACATTTAGTTTGCACCGTGGAGCAGTGGTTGCTAGCGTCGACTTGCATCAAGGGTCAAGTGGGTTCGATCCCTGCCTTCGAACCAAAAGTTTTTTTGTTTTTATTCAAGATATGTTCGGAAGATTCCGAAAAAATGTTCAACATTACATTGTAGTATAATTAAATATTTGAACCTGTTAAAATGTGTCCTTATTAAAGACTAAAACCAGAAAGAACAGTGTTTGATACTAACGAAATGGACTATGTTGTTGTTTCAAAATAAACTTTTTTTATTGAAGAAAATAAAAATTTTGTAACAAACGCATTTTGTTTTGGTGATAAAAGTTTAAAATTTTTCGAAGGCAATTCAAAATTCGTACAAAGAAAAACGTTTTCGGTAACACGTTTTCCAAAACGTTTTTTTTTCTTTGGCGTGTACCCTGCACGACTTTGTAGATCCACATTTTCGATACCATATCAATCCGTCAAAGTGTTGGGTGGGCTATATATGTTATCATATACATACATTTAAATCTGAGCTCGAATATGGAACAAAATTTGTTTAGACTTCTACCAAAATCTATAGACTATAAAATTTAAACGGTAATGGCAAACAATTTAAATCTGAAGCATCTTTTGGCAAGCTTCGAAAACGTGTACTTATGATTTATCGGTCGATAGATATGTATTACGAGGGCGGTTCGGAAACTTCTTAGCCTATCAATGAACGAGAATAGTTAAGTTTTTTCAAAAATATTTTTATTTTTCCAAAAATATAATCTCCTGAAACTTCAATACACTTAGTCCGCACGCTTTTCTTAGGCAGTTCTATCCTTTGATTAAAATAAGTTTTCCTCAAGGTCTTCAAAATAGTGGTTTAGCAACTGTAATTGCAGTCCTCTTCATTTGAAGGTAAAACGTTTGCCAGCAAGGATTTTTTTAGATTTGGGAACAGTAAAGTCAGCTGAGTGCTAAATCAGGAGAATAAGGTGGGTGGTCAAGCAATACTCGAACTTTAATCGTTGAATTTAGCCATTGTTAAAACACTCTTGGCGCTGGTGGCGTTGTCTTGAATGAAAAATTATTTTTTTTGTGTTGTAAGCCAGAGACGTTGTTCTCGATTTGTACATAAATTGATGCCAAAAGGTTGCCAGGATAGTACTCTGGAATTTAGTTGTGTGTTATACCCTTTGCAGATGTCAGTCAATAAATACCTTGAGAGGTCCAACACCGTTTGCCATAACCTTACCAGCGATTGAATATGTTTTTGCCCTTCTTTGGGGCACTTGCCCAGGCTTCAGTGTCGTTAATAGCAGAGATGGAAGTTTCAAAACACTTAACTTTTTTCTGTTTATACCGAGCTTTTTGTGCTGGCTTAAGAAGTTTCTCGAACTGCCGCTCGTAGAAAGTTATAGGAAAATTTAATTTAAAAAAGGTCTTTTTACAAGTTTTCGAGTTTCAAAAAAATGTTGGTTTTTTGGCAATTTCTGCCGAAACAGAAAACATATTATGGGGCTATATGTTACATCTGAACCGATTTTAACGAAAAAATTTTTTGGCATGCATAGTTAGCAATGTTATTCTCATACTACATCCTCAAAAAAAAAATCGCTTCTGCAACATATGACCCAAACACTCATTTTGCTTCAAAGCATATAATATTTTCAGGATTGTGTTTCAAATATCAGAATATATGTTTGTTTGTTTCAAACATATTATGTTTCGACTTGCATACACTGGTATGAAAAATTTTAATGAAATTTTCTTGAGTGTGGTATATATGATTTATAATGCGCCATTTGGTTTTACTTCCATTAATTTTACTGGCAGCATACTCTGTAGGTCTCTCTTGTCTAAACATATATATGTTTTAGCTATTCTAAATTAATATGATGTTGCATCCAAGCATTTTATTATTTACAAGCATTTTATGCCTTAAACATACATATATTTGTAACATATTTAACATATTGTGACACTATTCATAATATAAATGAATTATTTGTTTGTGTGTATAAATTTTGCCACTGTCAAAAAAAAATCCAAAAAGTCCACACTTAATCGATACCCGATTTTAATATCTCCATCACGTATAATACAAATATAGTGGGGTAACAAATTGTTATGGTTCAAGTCCACCTATTTTAAATCCAAAGATTTATAATAAAAATTTAGACTTACCCAAATTGTTGTCAACAGATTGCACATACTGTTCCTCTTGCAAAAGATCATTGTTATTATTGTTAAAATGCTCCAAAGCTGTATCATCACCGACAAGGTCATCGGTCATGGCACCACCTCCAACTGCTGTCTCATCACCACCACCGTCTATTGCATTCTCATCAATGGTAGGCTCACGGTGATGTGATAACTTCTTAATTAAAATCGCATCACTGCCATGGCTAATACCACCTCCGCCACCCGGTGGTAAATTCGAGTAATGCGTCAGCATTACCGCCCGGCTATTCTTCACATTCGATGATGCTTTATTATGCAAAACATCCGATGATGACAAAGAATTTAAGGCACTCGGCTCCATTGCACCTTCAATGTTGCTATTGCCGCTGCGATTATTTGTCATTGAGAAGGCCACCAGTGAGGCAACCGCTGGATTGCGCATGGGTGGCGGCGATAAGGTTTGTGTGGATGAATATGATGCATAGATGAATATGGTTAGAACAACGATGGTCACCACTATTAAAAATCTCAACAAACGTGTATTGTGCATACTGCTGGCCATGGCAAGAGTATCGGCGTTACTAACTGCTGATGCTGCTGCGGCTAATGTGCTTTAGCTGTAGTTAGTTCGGAAGATGATGCTGATGACGACAACAATGATGATGTTGATGGGCTATGATGGACGACGCGACAACAAAAGAGATTTGTTTGTTTAATAAGATGATGCGAAAAAGGAGATGATAACGCCAAAACAACTGCCAAGCCACCACCATCGATTCTGCATGAGGACGGAGGCAAGTGGAGGGTAAGAATGATAGCGTTAACGTTTCCGTTGTTTTCGAGTATATGCCTCTATGGTTTTGGAATATTATATCGTTTCTTTTGCGGTAGTGATTCTGTGGGACACTGGCAAAATATGGGCTGCTTAAGTTTTTTGCAATTTTTGTTTTCTTCAATTGTTCGTTACATCTCACAGACACACTCGCACACTGGGGTAAGGTGATTATTTCTTTTCTGTTTTTGTGAGATAACCAGATGTTCGATAAAAAGAGCCAGTAGGTGAGAAGAGAGGCCACAAAGGAGGAAAGCTTCACTTAAATTTAAATTCTCTGTAGCAATTCAATGACTAGTTATTCTGGCTCTTCTTCAAAGTTTTCTCGTTTATCTTTTCAGATGTCGAAGTGGCAAAGACTATGGACTCGGTTGAAAGTCTTTCAGAGGAATGAATTGGTCTTCGAGATGAGTGTTATCGTTGGCGTTTGGTTGATTGTTAATAAACTTTGTACATTATTTGCTTTTGGAGTGGTCAATTGTTTTTTGTTTCTTATTTATCTTCTACTCTTTACTCTCATTAATATCCAAGCGTTATTACTGCTGTATCGCGGCTTTGGTTGGATGGCTGGTTCGTAATTATTATTGCTGTGGTGGATCTAGTTGATTAAGCTGCGCATGCTCAGTCTCATAGGTTTTAAGTTTGATTTTTTTGTTTCTTTTCAAAGATTGTAGTCGTTTGACTCGCTGTCTATAGCTTCCTTAGCTCTCAGCAAAATCGTTTTTTTTTTTGATACTTCTGGATGGATCGAGCTGACCGGTTTCATTTACATATTTGTTGGGAATCTAAAAGAAATGATGAATACGTATTTACAGAAAAGTTTAATAAAGTGACGTTTATTTTTTAATTTTTCTAATAAAAAAATGATTCAACACTAATCAAGGATTTTCAAGGTATCAGCTGATTAGCAAATTTTTCATTGCCGGTTGCTAGTTCCATTGTCGAGTTTTTTGTTTATATGAAGAATAGGTGTCATAATGACACTGGCGTAGTAGCTAGGGTTTTTTGGGATTGTCATCGTAACCCAACCAAACACAATGCGTTCTATTCTCTGAAACTACGATTTAAGAAATTATGTTTCTTTTCAATTTCTACTCCCAGTTTGTTTTTTTTTGAGGCATATTAATAAACGGCAAACAATTCGTAGTTCTTAACTCCTATGAGGAATAGCTAGCTACGCCAATGGGAAGTCACACAAATAAAGATAGGAAAATAAAATTATTTTATGCCAAACATTTTGAAATATTGAATTTAATGATGACAGAAAAGTGTCGAAAAAATTGTGGTCCTGATTGATGATAATAATTAGTTCAATTATTCATGTGAATCGTAACTAGGGTGCCAAAACCCGACACCGGTTAATCGGATCCAATTACACAAACCCAAACCGGATAGTAAATAATTGAGATTTTCGGTTAATCGGTTTTCTGTATTTCAATGAACATTCTATATACTTTGTCATATGTTTCTTCCAAAGTCTAACGTTTTTATACGCTCCACACATTAGGGATGGGGTATATTAGACTTGTCCATTGCCGTTTGATAACACATCGAATATATTGCTGCTAAGACCCCATAAAGTACA